>CAUYON010008404.1:0-21949 GCA_963573935.1 Arctocebus calabarensis | reverse complement strand
CACCGCACCCTCGGGGGTGTCGGGGCCCACGACGCTGTTCAGGGTCCCGGACAAGGCCCTGGCGGGGCCTGTGTGAAGCCGATGAGGCTGAAACTCCCTGTCCGGGCACCCGGGGTGGTGACCCCAGGCAGACGTGGAAGGAACTCTGGGGAGTCTATTAAGGGGCGACCATGTCTGCTTTGAGCAGGGGTCGGCACCATCCGAGGGCCCCTGGCAATGCGGGGAGGATGTTTGGGTTAGATTCTGCCTCTTGCTCGTGTGAACACGCTCCAGATAAGACAGACCCGGACCAGGCACCTGCCGAGACCGGCTTTGTATTCGGGGGCCAATTCTGTGCTCAGAGCATCAGCAACAAAACTCGAACAACTCTTAACTCCACTGTCTCCCGGCAGAGTCTATCTTGTTACCATGACAACTCACTCCGGATATTTGTTGCCAGACATGTGATTAAAAAAAAAAAAAAAAAAAAAAAAACAAGAGAGTGACTTTATCTAGTAAAATTGAAAATAAATCCTCAAAAGTACAAATTCAATAATAATCTGGTATCCATAAGAACTAAAAATGTAATTGGACAAGCTAATTCAGCATTGAAATAGATTTTTAAATTCCCAAAATCGTTGAAGTCTTTACAGATTCATATTAAAAATATAATTTATTGAAAAATGTAAAATGAAAGGTCTACATAAAACATTATTAGCCTACTCGAGTAATATTCTACGGGCTTTGGAAGACATCCATGTTTTATTTAACTTACAAAAGTAATATGTGATGTCACGCACTTTGTAAAGCAGCAGAACCCAGGACTGAAGAGGGAGCAGAAATTTCTCCTTCCCCCTCCTTCCTGCAGGCGGGGGATTGTAATCTCGTCCCCAAAAGCAACCCCCTTAATAGTTAGGGCGTATCTTTCCATACTACTTAGTCTATAGAAATAGAAAACATATATTAGCCTATTATATAGAAAAAGAGATGGATGCCTTTCTTCTTTTTTAACTTATTACAATGACTTCGGAGTCCTCATCCTGCATAGCAGTGCGTTCAGCTACCTCTTGCCCCGTTTCATGTCTGTGGAGTAGAAGATAAAAGAACTTCTCAGCTCCCTCTCATGAGCAGACATTCAGGTTGTCTCCAATTTGTGACTGACACAAACAAGGTTGCAGAGGGCTTTTTGTACATATGCCTTCGGGTACGTGGCCTGACAGATGATAAAGACAGAAGCGCTGGTCACAGGATTTGCGACCTAACATTCCATAGGCACTACTGAATTGTTCTTCAAATGGTCTGTGGAAAGCCATCTATTCCCAAATGAAAATGCCCATTTCTGCTTTGTCTTTATAACATCAATCTATTTATTTTACCAATGTGGTGGATTTATATCAAATACATATTTATACCAATCGTATAGTTTGTTCCCCTACTACCAGATAAGCCACTGTCTTACAGATGTAAACATTTTGTGAATGTCCTTACTTCTGGGTTGCACACTTTTCAGCTATTTGTCATTTTTATGGAATACAAGGAGTCAATCATACACTATAGATATTAATCTTTCACTGTGGTAAATATGTGTACCTTTTATATCAAAACTATTCTTGTACTTACATTTTTGTGGGGCGCTTTTTGCAAATTATATCTTTGGATTCTAAAAGGTGAGCATTATAACATTCAAATTGGATGATAAATCTATCCTTGTATGTCACATAATTTTTGTTTTGTATATTTAGAAACTATTAATAGTGGTAGAATGAATTATCCATGCTCCTCATGGTCTATAATTTTTGTCTCTATTCATCCCATTTAATGCTTTTCAGCTGAAAATTCTGATTTTACAACCGCTAGGCTATCTTTTTATTAACCTATTTCTGATAGATTTTTTATACCATGCATTTACTTTCTCTTTGACACAATAGAGCGATTACAAGTACAGTCTCTGCAGTCAAACTCATGGGTCAGTAATTGTGCTTAGCTCATAATGTCATTTTGAGGATTAAAGGAAGTTATCCGTGTAAAAATATTAGTCTGATTCTCAACATACTCAGCATGTACTGTGTCATCACTTTGTTTTTGGCATGTGTCCTTGTAAATGGCTTTTAGCTGCATTTTATTTTGTCCAAAACTAGAAATAAACATATCCTCTTCAAATGTATTGTGAAAATTAATACTAAGCCTGGTTCTAATCTTGTATTTGACTCACTTAAATATTGAGCAAAATAATTTAAATATACTTTTTATTTAACATCGATCATTAAACCGTGTATGTAATCTCTCTAACTTGTGCAAGATATTCATTAATTTCTTCTCTTTATTTCTCATGTGTTTAAACAAAAATCTCCTGGAGCATTTGCCCTATGTTTTTTCTAATAGTAAGTGTCCATCAATAGATGACGATGTGAATATAGTGTGGCACATTTACACAACAATGTATTATTCAATTGTATAGTTTGTTCCCCTAAAAAAAGAATGGGCTTCTGCCATTTGTAGGAACATGGATGAACCTGGAAAACAGTATGTTAAATTAAATAAAACAGACACGGAAAGACAATTACTGCGTGTTTTCACTCATATGTGGGAGCTAAAAAGAATGATTTCATAGAAGTGGAGAAAAGAACAATGGTCACCACAGGCTGGGGGGGTGGGGAGGTTGGTAACAGATACAAAGTTACAGTTACATGGAAGGACGAAGTTTCAGCACTTGATAACACTAGCAACCCCAGTTAACAACAATTTTTTTTTTTTTTTTTTTTGTGGAGACAGAGTCTCACTCTATCGCCCTCTGTAGAGCACTGTTGAGTCACAGCTCACAGGAACCTCCAGCTCTTGGGCTTAAGCGATTCTCTTGCCTCAGCCTCCCAAGTAGCTGGGACTACAGGTGCCCGCCACAGTGCCAGGCTAATTTTTGATGCAGTTCGGCCGGGCCGGGTTTGAACCTGCAGCCCTCAGTATATGGGGTCGGCACCCTACTCACTGAGCCACAGGCGCCGCCCATATAAAAATAAATATGCATTTATTTTTACATATACATGTATTTATTAGGTTTCCACTTTTTGCCTTCACAGAATTAAAAAGGCTTAATATTTAATAACAAATATTTATTAAATATTAATAAATTAATTTAATTTTATATTATTTAATTTTATGTTATTTAATGTTATTTAATTTTTTTACACTGCTGGTGGGACTGTAAACTAATACAACCTTTTTGGAAGGAAGGATGTAGAATCCTCAAAGTATTCAAATTAAACCTCTCATTTGATCTTGCAATCCCATTACTGTTCATTTTACCAGAAGTAAAAAGAAAATCATTTTATCATAAGGGCTTTTGTACTAGACTTAATTTACAGCCGTCAAGATGTGGAAACAACTTAAATGCCCACCAACCCAGGAATGGATGAGCAAACTGTGGTATATGTATACTATGAAATAAAAAGATGGAGCCTTTGCATATTTTGTATCAACCTGAATGGAGATTGATATTCCAAGAATGAGTTCTTGAAACACATTCTTCATAGTAAAATATCACAAGAATGGAGAAGCAAGAATCCAATGTACTCAATTCTAATATGAAGCCAGTAGATGATTTAATACACACCCACACAAGAGAAAAACTGAAATCAATTCAGGGTGGGGGGCAGGTGAACTAAGGAGCAGGAAGAGAGGAGGAGATAGTGGAATGGGGGTCACGGTTTATGGCACATCTTCCTATGGGAGGGACTCGATTATAAAAGGGACTTTATCTAACAAATGCAAACAGTGTAACCTAATTCTTTGTTAACTCAATGAACCTGAAACAATAAAAAAAAAAACTTGTGTTTTTAATAATTATAGATTTATAAGAAGTTGTAAAGATAATGCCTAGGGGTCCAATTTACTCTTTACCCAGTTTTCTCCAATGGTTACATCACTTTACATGATTATAATAAAATATGAAATTTGGGAAAATAACACGAGTGCAATGTCTATATAAAGTTTTATGTCACTGTATCACTTGTAGATACCTATAACCACCACACTAATCATGCTGCCAAATTAATCTACCACTACAAAAATCCCTGATGCCCTGTATGATACCAACTCCCTTCCTGACATCCATATCACCTATTTTTTCTGATTTTGGCATTTCAAGAATATTCTATAAATGTAATGTTTTGTGATTGGCTTTCTTCATTTAGCCTCAAGCTCTTGAGCTCCATCTAAGCTATTATTGTTATGTGTATCAGTGGGTCATTCCCTTTTACTGTTGAGTTGTATTTTATATCTCATATATAATTTATAATAATCTTTTTCTCAATATAAAATCATAAATGTCTAAGAGAGTAACACATGATTAAATACATGTTTGAACGTTATGAACAGAGTCTACTAGAAAAATGTCCATTCTCATAACAGATTGAAAATTAATAAAATTCTTGTAAGTATTAAGACACATTAATTTCAAAATATTACTGACAGCATATTTTTAAAATGTTAAGATCAATTTAAAATTAAATGAAATACTATTCAGAAATGCATATATATTTTTGATGAAATTATTATCTATTGACCACCTGTCATAGTACTACAAATTTTGCAATTCTGCTTTTGAAATAATGCCTCAGTGCTATCTGGAGTAAGCACATAAAAACTGTCCCAGATGACCTTAGGTAAATTGTAAGATTAACAGTCATCTTCGGCATATAGCAGGTGATCTCTCCCCAGGTTATTTTTTTGTTATTTTTGAAAGCTTGTCAGTGTAGGCAAAGCAAGGGCTTCTAGGCATGGGTAGGGATGAAGAAGTTGGTGTGTTCACAATAGCTGGGATAATTTTTTTCTAGGCTGGTCTGTGTATCTGGGCCAGTCCTTATGGCAAAGAGGTCACAATTGATTATACTTATTCTTTTCAGTTTTTTTTTAAATTTTTGCTCAGAAAATTCACATGCCTAACTTTAGTGTTTCTTTACCAAAGTGGCCTGTACAGGCCATGAGTTCCCAATTATGTGATATCACAATAAACCCGGATGATACCTCATGTTTCTTTCTGGGAATTTAGCTTGTTATTGGCCACAGTGATAGAAGGGACATGAGATTCACAGCTTGCCCTTGTTGGACCTCAGTTTGATGCTGTCTCTTTTCTCTTCCCTCACCTTGGCCATAAAACTTAGAGCAGTCACTTCCAGACACAGTCTTTTTCTCCCCATCACTACCAAAGGTGCAGAGCTCAGGACTCTTTTCCACTGGATGTCTATAACATACAATTCCCTTGCCAGTCGGAGTCTCAGGGTCCTCATTTAGAAAAAGAGCATAAATATTTTACCTACTACATAGAACTATTAACATTATGTAATGTCAGGCCTGTGGAATTTAATCCATTGCCTTGCATTGCAAAAGGATGCAAGGCAGTGTTACCAGTACATTATACTTATTCTAAATATAGAATGCATAACTATGTGTCCCAAAGATTCAGCTGGGTATATATTTTTTCACACTCTTTGAACACCTGCAGAATGACCACATGAAAGCCATGTCAAAAGAAAAGAAGCAAAAGGAAAACCAAATTCAGCACAAATTTGGAAAATGCCTACCTAAGTTTTTGAAAATAGAAATCCTTATGACTACTAGTTGTGGCATAATATTTTTAGGGTATAGTAACTTTTTAATGAAGTCCTAGATCTCATTTAGATTCTTAGTAGCATTCTAAATTAAGATTCATTTTAACCTATAAATTTGACCCGACACGATTCTTAAGATATCGTTTATATTTTATAAGACTTAACAGTTCATTTTTCTTAACTAATATTAAGCATCCATTATGATACATAGATACTACTAAAGAGATAAAATTATTTCATTCAATTGAACAAAATCAATGTATTAATACAAAAATTGATATTGACTATATACTTACCTTCCTTTTCTTCTAAGACCTTATGAATATAATAGCAATGGCACAGAAAGAGAACAAATGATATATGCCCATAGCAACAGCAAAAATAATAAGAGTGGTCCATAAGTATACAAGATATTTCAATATGCTTCAAAAGGCAGAAAGTTGCTGGAAGCCTGATAAGATGAGAAAACTAGAATGATGCAGGAAGGGGGTTCCAATGAACGAACTTTACAAAGGTTTCAGATTTGGTGTTACAGTGCTGGATGATGAAGTGAGAGTGAGACTGAATGAAGGGGAGTTCACTGGAAAGCTGACCGTGGAACCAGATGTTCTAGCTAAGCTTTTTCTTGTACATATTTCACTATCCTACCCTATCCATTCCCTGGTAATTCCACTAAGACCTATCAGCAGCCTGGTGTTTTCTTCTAAGCAAAAATAGTTGCCTTTATACTACATATTCAGATGACTGGAGAACTGGGGCTGCCATTGTTAGCATAGATATTAAAGAGAAAAATTGTCTTTATTCTAGAATTTGCAGGTGAGTAATCTAATGGCTAGTTCTCTGCTAAACTCATGTTGGTTATTAAACTCTGACCATGCATATGGACTTTACTCCAACTTCTTAATTTATTGTTAAGGAGGGAGATCCTGGCATTCCACATCAGAGCTGTTGTGAAGAAATAATAGCATTATGAGGAGTGTTCCCATTCTTATATATGTATGAATATCAAAGGACACCAGAAAAATGAAGGAAAAAGATTTATATTGACCAACCAAAGAAAGAAAGCACTTGACTTGGGAGAAAGCAGATATTTTGTAGTAAATAGAAGACAACTGAAAAGAATCCTAATTACTGTCATTAAAGGAAAGAACACTATGAAAACCAACAAAGATTTGACAGAGCAGATCAATAAGTCCCAAAGCTTGTTCTCATGTTGCTAAAAAATTTACGAAGCTCTAAGAAGTTTGATCACCAAAAACCTAGACATGGAAAAATGATAAGAATATAAACATACACACACCCTGGAAATGGAACAGAGAGTCTATCTCATAAAAATTATCACATGGAAAGAGTGAAAAGATTTGAAGATGTAAAGAAGAGGAAAAAGTAACTTTTTTCTATTCTTCTAAATTCTCAACTGGAACTCTTCTGACAAAAGATTAACAAGAGAAAAACAAACAGAAATGTATTAACATGTATAATTCATATATACCTGCGATAAAACTAGGGAATGAGTAACTCTCAAAGGGACGACTTAGAATACTAGCTTATATAACATCTTCAACAAAGAACAATAAATTTTAGAGAACTGACAAAACAGAGGGAAGTACCATGAATATCTAAAGGCTGAAAATTGTGGAAAGGTAAAAGTATGAGAAACTAATGTAGATAAAGGCTAGTTAGTAAGTGTAATTACACAGGTGCGGGCTCTAGGTTTCTAAGGGTCCAAAGTTTTCTTCTGGTGATGAAATCTTGTCTTTCTTTTTTCTGGTAGAGAAGGGAGAAAGGATGCCTTTGTGATGTCTATCCTGCTTTTAGGCAAATAGTGGGAGGGAAGGGAGTTTTCTTATATAGACTTCATCTCAGTTGCCTTCATCTCAAAATAATCCTTACGACTAACCTATTTGGGGATGGCATCTTATTCTACCCAGAGAAATGCAAAAGTGTTATGATTTTCATCTCACATAGTAGGAAGCCGAGTGATAATAGTGAAAGTAAATAAAATATGGAGTTTTTAAAATCTAATTTATAAAATAGCAATTTAAGCTTATACTTTTAAATTATTGCAGTAACCATCAAATATTAAAACAGAATCATGGGTTTGGGGATGGGGAAAAGAGTTTGATGAGAGCAATAATTTTTATTATAAGTTCTCTTATACTATTTATTTTTTTAATGCTGGGCATGTAAATGTTTTTAAAACTGAAGATAAAAATGCTATTTAACTAGGTAAATTTAAAACAGTAGAAATAAGTCATACTGATTACATTGAACATGGTTTTCCAGAATGCCTACTAATTTGAATATTTATCTCACTGAATTTTCCATTAAAGCAAGGAAAAATAATCATATTCATAAATTGTGTAGCCATAGCTCAAAGCTGTGTCTTTATTTTACATGTGTAGTCTAATGAGTATTTCTTGGAGTTTAGATGACACTTTTTGTGACATTTCATTTAAAAGATATTACTTAAAAAGAAATACTTGTTTAGTGTAGAGACTTGAAAAAAGAACAATAAAAGTCACTTTTAATTCAATGTCTGGTCTTTTAAACCACTATTTTGCCTTAATGTACATGTACATATATTTTTCTGAGAAAAAATTCTCAGGAGGAAATTTGACATTTTATGACACTTTATGTGTAAGCTCACACATCATTTAAAATAAAATTTATAACTCAGATAAATAAATTATTCCAGGTCCAAATATTCAGTTATCAAAGGATTTAACCATTTTATTTATTTATTTATTTATTATTAATGTATTTATTTTTGCTATTCAGTTTCAGAAGAGAAATATTCACTGCAGCAGAAGTTACATAGAAAGCCTAATAAGAAATGAAGACAAAGCTTTACAAAATCATACGCAAGGTATTTCCATGTCAGCCATACATAACTTTACTTGTCTGTTGGGAAAGAATTTACTTTAACCTTGAATATACAAAATAAAGATTATGGAAATAGATTGAAACTTAGTCTAACTTTTTGGTATTCTGCTATTAATTCATATGCCATTTTGAAAGGCCTGCAGAAAAGTACTGGGTATTTTAGTGGATTTTAAAACAAAGCAATCATCAACACTATAATATTATTTTACTAAGTTTCCATATTGGATGTGTTAGCATTTATAGTCATCAAAATCCTCTATTGATGACTGATTTGCTACATTTATTAAGATCACTTGGTTACCTGATCATTTGGATTTTTGTGACCATGAAATACTATATATTACCAATTTACAAGGCAAGCACACTGTTGTATGCTAAAGATGCAAATGTTCATAAACATAACATTTTTTCTCAATTAAAAAATCATAAATACATAATTTGTATATAAAGAAATGATTAATAAGAATTCATTTAGTTTCTTATAAGAGAAAGACAGAGAGAGAGAGATATTACTTAAACTTGGTTCCCTAGGAAATCTTCATATAATCATATGAGAGATGGGATCCAGAATCAAAAGAAGGATTAGGAGAATATTCTAGGAAAAAAGAAGTATAAGCAAAACAAAGAGTTAAAAAGGCAGATATGACCTTTTATAATGGAAGAGTTTTTTTTTTTTCTTGTTATCTGCATTTTGGCCTACACCTCTCAGATTTTATAGCAATGTGAATTACTTAAGCATCTGGTTAATCTGCAGACTTGAATCAGCCTGTTGGGCATGTAACCTGAAATTCTGAGTATGGCAGAAGCTACCAGGCACTGCCTGTGCTGCTGGTCCAAGGGCCATGCTCGGCTTATGCAGGGCTGACTCTTTTGATTCAAGAAATGAATATGAGCATATTTACTGAAGCAAAGGAAAATAGTGATGTGCTGTGAAAGATTCAAAGAAAAGCAGTTTCTCCTGGGCTCTCCACTTCTCAGGTATTTGTACTTATGCTCCCTAAATAATTCCCAGGGAAGTGGGTTCCACTAAGTCAGTCAGCCTCTTTGTCTTACTCCTCACATTTCAGGTAGTGACTCCACCAGCTTCAGGAAAGTTAGGGCTTATTTAATTTATAAACACTATTTTATGTACACTTTGTAAAATAAGCATTTCCTCCTCCTCATCCAGTTTCAATGTTGCTGTTAGTTTATTTGTGCAAGACAATTCACTTTGATGGTTGATCCATTGCTTTCACCCTTACTATGTGGTATTTCCAATCTGCCCGTATGTGTTGCTCATAACTCAGAACTGAAAATATGTGAGCAAGTATTGGTAGCCACTTAGCCACATGTTAATAATCTTTCATGGTGGACATCTATTCTTTGACTTTACCTGTTACATATTTGTGCATAAGAACATGATTAGTAAATATTTTTAAATATTTAAAATATAGATTTTACTCTCCCCATTTATAGATTTTTATTCCGTATCTCTGGTGCTGAGCTGAAAACTGTATTTTAATCAGTGACTGTGGGAGTATGATTTCTTGTGAATCTCTACTCAGCAGTTACCCTTTCCTCGCAATACCAGGACATCAACATAGCTGATGGCCACATGGAGATTCTTGAAAATGAGATATTATCAATTTGTACCAATTGGAGGTGATATAATTGAGATTCTATCAGTGATCTGATGACAAACTGAATGAATTATTTTGTTATTAACAAAGAAAGGAAGAAATTGACCTTCAAATTGGGTTTATTTTTGACTGTAAGGTAGAATGTTATTCAACTGAATGCTCATTATTCCAGATTTTTAGATGAAAGATAACTTTTTCCCAAAAGAGATAAAAAAAGTTATGTTAATTTAATATGTTGAGCAATGGATAACGCTAAGACTGTCTCTGGAATAGGAAAGTAACTAATGTGTACACTAGAAATATAGCAAATAAAAGATGATTGCTATGCATAAACTAGAATCTTAAATAGTTCTTCTCATGCTAAAACTGCCCTTTAAAACAAGAAATTTCATAACAGAGGACAGGACATCCATGAGGTATCATACTAAGTTAAGCTAATTCATCATTAATGTTAGCAACACAAACCCAAGATGGAGCCCTTACTAGAGAAGTGCCGGACATAGAAACCTAACATGACTATGTGTCAATCATAAATTCTTCTGTAAATGGACATTGCCCAATTTCAAAATTTTAATTTAAGTTTTCAAAGAGAGTGAATCTACAAATGTATTTTTGTTCATTATTAAATTTGGCGGCAAATTTCACATTTTGAAAACTTTCATAAATGAGAAATATACTGATGTTCTTACTCTGAGTGGAGAATAGATGAATAAGTAACTTAAGACTTAAATTAAAAAAAAAAATTGTCCTTCCAAGAAACATAAAGCAATGTTTTTCTTGTATAGATTCCTGCAGACCAATAACACATTATACACATACACATACTTCATATACATGAAGTGTATTTTATATTCTCCTGGGTAACAGATAAGAAATTTAGTGATAGGGGCAGTGGCGGTGGTAGAGGCGGCAGCTGTAAGGGGTTTCCGGGAAGATGGTGCTGATTGACTTGAGGTGGGACGTTGGTGCCCTGAAGTTCGAGGAGTCGGGAGGAAACCTGCTCTTCTCTGGGCTCTTCAAATGACTTGACGGAGGAGCCATCTCTGCTTTGGATATTAGTTTCCACATCTTTTAAGATGAGCCATGTGGTTTTGCCATGTTCTGTTCAGGAGTATCAGGTTGGGCAGCTTTACACTGTTGCAGAAGCTAGTAAGAATGAGACTGGTGGTGGAGAAGGAATTGAAGTATTAAAGAATGAACCTTATGAGAAGGATGGAGAAAAGGGACAGTATACACACAAAATTTATCACCTGAAGAGCAAAGTTGCTGCATTCGTGAGGATGATTACTCCTGAGGGCTCCTTGGTGTTTCATTCGAAAGCCTGGAATGCATATCTCTACTGTAGAGCAGTTGTAACGAATGAATATATGAAAGATGATTTATTCATTAAAATTGAAATGTGACACAAACCAGACTTGGGAACATTAGAAAATGGTCATGGTTTAGATCCAAACATATGGAAAACTGTTGCAATTGTTCACATAGATATTGCAGATTGAAGTCAAGTTGAACCAGCAGACTATAAAGCTGATGAATACCCAGTATTATTCAAGTCAGTCAAGACCAAGAGAGGCCCTTTGGAATCCAACTGGAAGAAGGAGCTGGCAAACAGCCCTGACTGTCCTCAGATGTGTGCCTATAAGCTGGTGACCATCAAATTCCAGTGGTGGGGACTGCAAAGCAAAGTATAAAACTTCATTCAGAAGCAGGAAAAAAGGATATTTACAAACTTTCATCGCCAGCTTTTTTGTTGGATTGACACATGGATCGATTTGACAATGGAAGACATTAGGAGGATAGAAGATGAGACTCAGAAAGAATTAGAAACAATGCGTAAGAAGGGTTCCTTTCGAGGCACGTTGGCTGCTGATGTCTAGATGAGTTCCCTGTAGGGTCAGAGACAATATCAAACTGTTTACGTAATCAAGGTCAAGTGAGGGGAACAAGTGCAGCCAGTGATGATTGAAGAAGAATCTGACCAGTATCTCAAGTGTTGACGTTTCCCAGATGTTTGCTTGTGATGATGTATACACATGCATAGGTTCCCAACCACAAGTGTATCTATGTCTGTAGTTGTATATAAAACGCATGTAGAGTTACAGATCCAGATACACATACTTGTGTATATATGTACATACAAACATACTGAAGGGATTAGTACAATTTCTCCAAAGTACTGTACCTATCTTCAGCAAGAAAGCAAAAGAAAATATTTTCAATATATATGCCTGGAACAGATTTTAATAAATATCAAGAGTAATACCATTAATGGACCATTAATGGAAATTAATGGAAATTTGACTGCATTGTAATACTAGCTGGTATGTTTCATAAGTGTCAAGCTGTGGACCAATACATGTAGCCTTTTATTATTTTTCTGTTCTTTGAAGTCTGTCTCTTATAAATTTATATTTTAGTCTCATAAGCAGCAGACTACCATAAAAATTTTCTTCAAATTTTTTTGGTATTCCAAGGAATTTGGAATATAAACTCAATATATTTATAACTAAAAAAAAAAAAGAAAAGAAATTTAGTGATAGGATTTTTGTTCATTTATTTTCAGAATTTTGGAAAAAAACCACTTTAAAACTAATAAGAAACTGTTGGAATGGAGAATGTGATATAAAGGGTATAACAGAAGAAATTTAAATATTGAGAATTCTTAATATCAATGAAAGTCAAATTTCCCCCTTTGAATTTAAATATAATTATTAGACTATCCTTTTCAGTAGACTTGAAAAAACTGCTGTCAGTCTGGAGTGATAGGACTTTGCAGAAAAGTGACCAGCAAACTGCTCATTGAGTTTTAGGCCAGCAAGTCAGAAACACAGCACAGCACAATAATTAGAAATAAGGACAGTAAAACTAATGGCTAAATTCATTGCCATTACATTGCCTAGCAAATAGTAGAATATTAGCTATTCTCTCTAGATAGTGCTTCATTAAATCTCCCAACACTTTATTATCTTAGCTTTACAGACAAGAAAACTGGAGATCAGAGTATATAACTTTCTCAATTTGACTGCCAGCTTGTGATAGAACCAGGTGTTAACTACATATATATCTGATATGAAAAGTTCACACTTTTAATCATTATAGGACAACAGAGAAAATTTGTATAGAGTCCAATACTATCTTCAACATCCCTTAAGTCTTTCATAAAGATACTCTAAATTAAGAGTCAAAATAACATTCTTCATTACTTATGGCCAGCCAGTATTTTCTACATATTGGAATAGACAATTACTTTTCTTGTGGTGGGTCAAGTGGGTTTCTAATTAGACAGATGACATAGATGGATAGATGAATACAAAATGGTAGAACAACACAGTATAGCAAGATGTTCATATTGTGGGAGACTAGGCAAACTAAAGGAATCACAAAAGTGTATCTCCCATCTCATCTTCACTCTGGGATTAAAAGCTTATTAAGTATTTTATCTTATCAGGAGAACTCACCATCTCCAAGTAAATAGGTTTTTCTCTTCCTCCATATTCTATACGTCCACAGACTTTCCATGTGCACTTCTGCTGAACTCTTTATTAGAAGGACAAAACAAAGCATGAAAAATCAGTGCACTGGGAGGAAAATCTAATGGTGAGGCAAGGACATAATTTGACCAGTATTTCTTTGTAAAAATAATAAGAATACATTAAGTACCTTCCATATTCTAAGTGGTGTCCTAAGTACTGGCAAATTAGTTAGATAATTCCTATTTTAAGGGAAAACTTAGTTTAAGTGACTTCCAGGTAAAAAAGATTATTATTTCAAGTTCAATAAAAGAAGAGTCATACAGAGTACTATGAAAGTACTCTGGTTAAGTATCCCTTAACCCAGACTGTGGAGATAAGAGAGGATGTGACCTTTCAGAGTTGAGAGTCAACATGAAAAGTAATATTCCAGGATAAAGGGCTAGAGTCAAGCACTTTCCGTTAGCCCAAGGACCAGGCCTAAAATTCAGGCTTGCAGAGATTACACAGACTATCTCTTTATAGAATAATATGTAGGCTGAAGGCATGGGTAACACAGATGTATGAAAGTGATTGAATCTGATTCAAAGTGATTAAAAAGTATTAATAAGTTGAACATATTCTTACAATTCATCTTGTAACCAAAAAGAAAAATAAAATGTACTTCCTTAATCTATTGAAATAAAATGAATAAAAAAATGCAATAATATAAGTGCTGTGCTTGAACATGTCCCAGATTTTCTGGAGGAAGTTTGCCCAGGAAGGTCTTGGGCATTCTGTACCTTCTCCCCCCACAATGCTTGTCCTGGCCTTTCATCTCCATTTGGCTGTTCCTGAATCATATCATTTGCAATAAACTGGTAAAGATCAATTAAAAACACAAAAATACAGGTTAAAAAACACTATGTTGCTAATCAAGAATCATGTGAAGGTAAAATTCAGTTTATTGAATTTATCCTGATCCAAAAAAAAAAATTGGAATACATATAGACATGTGGAAGCAGCAATGATTCTGCTTAACTGAATTTTTTTTTTTTTTGCATAAATTGATCACATGTGTCATTGCCTGACTCATAGCAAGATATTATAATGTTTGGGAACTATTTAGAGTTTTATCAATTTCGGAAGATAATCTCTCCAAATACCACAAAGAAAGCCATTATTTTAAGGAAATTCTCATTAGAGGAGTCATTGGGGTGATAAAGTGGCAACAAGGATTAGCATTTCAAGGAGAAGCATTACATTTTCCTGAAAACCAAGCTCACACATGTTTCACAAGAATGGAAGGCGGCCCAGACAAGGAATTGTTAGACAGGAGCCAGGATTTCAATTTAACTGATTAGACATGGTAATTTTCTGCCTATTTTTTTGATGAGGTAGTATAAAATACATTTCTGTGATTATTAGAGAAAACTATCTTCTATATATGGCATTACTTTCCTACTCTACAGTTGCTTTTAACTGTATTGTGCTAAATTTTTTCTTCCAAGACATTAACTACTATTCTTAGAGAATTCACTACTAAATAATCTATTCTCAAGGAGTAGAACACTAGCCTTCACTAGGGGAGAGGGGTAAAAAAAGAAAACCACAGGGCGGCTCCTGTGGCTCAGCGAGTAGGGTGCCGGCCCCATATACCGAAGGTGGCAGGTTCAAGCCCGGCCTCAGCCGAACTGCAAAACAAAACAAAAAAATAGCCGGGCGCTGTGGCAGGCGCTTGTAGTCCCAGCTACTCGGGAGGCTGAGGCAAGAGAATCGCTTAAGCCCAAGAGCTGGAGGTTGCTGTGAGCAGTTTGACGCCACAGCACTCTACCCAGGGTGATAAAGTGAGACTCTGTCTCTACAAAAAAAAAAAAAAAAAAAAAAAGAAAACCACAGCAGCATAGCAATATAAATGTTTCTGATTATTAAGGGGCCAATTGAGAGGGGGTGGATTCTTACCAAAGAAAAGTAAAATTCTCAAAAATTATGCTACAAGAACAAAAAGACTAGTTTATGCTAAACCATAAGATGTCCTAAGTAGGTAATTGACTTGGGAAATAAATGGAAATCCAGATTTCTTCTTGACATTAAGTACATAAGTTACAAATTACTTAACTGCCTTTTGTCAAATAGTGTCAGGCTGGGTAATTCTTTGCTCTCATATGAAATAGCTAATTTTTATTGAGGTTTTAGCTTTCTTTATCGTTTCTTCTTTTGCTGCTTCTCTGTTCTTTTTAATCAAATGTACTCTTTGATGGACTTGATATTTTATTCTGTAGCTGAAATGATGATACTTTTCTGCCAAAAATTTGCTCAATGGATACCATTGTGAACTTAAGGAGCCTCTGACTCCAAGACTAATTAAGAATGCAGTCAGCAATCCCTTTCCTTCCTTGCAGAGGAGCCAGCTTCCATATCCACTAAAGCCAAAATCTTAGTGGTCCCTTTTCTCAATGAATGGTCCCTTTTCTCAATGCCTTTTATAGATTCATTTTGATTCAGCCCTTTCTTACTTAGACCTTTTTTACTATTGAAGAGCAGTATAACATATGGCACACAAAAAATTTGAAATTTTCTAGTTGTCACATTCAATAAATGAAAAGCAACAAATGAAATTAATTTTTTTAATTAAATCATGGCTGTGTACATTAATGTAATCATTGGCATTAATCATCATAATTAAAACAATGTGCTGGTTTTATATACAATTTGAAATATTTTCATCAAACTGGCTAACATAGCCTTCATGGCATTTTCTTAGTTATTGTGTTCAGACATTTATATTCTACATTTAGTAAATTTCCCCTGTACCCTTCTAAGATGCACCGCAGGTGTGGTCCCTCCAATTACCCTCCCTCCATCCATCCTCCCCCCTCCCCTCTCCTCCCTTGCCCCTTTTCCCATATTCTTTCTTGTACTATAATTGGATTATAGCCTTCATATGAAAGCTATAGATTAGTTTCATAGTAGGGCTGAGTACATTGGATACTTTTTATTCCATTCTTGAAATACTTTGCTAAGAAGAATATGTTCCAGCTCCATCCATGTAAACATGAAAGAGGTAAAGTCTCCATCGAAAGCCTAAGGCTACATAAACTCAATATATCGAAAGTACTTCAACAGGTATTTCAACAGGTAATAAATATACAAAATTACTAATGAGATGTTTTGCAGCTTTTTTTTAAAACTAAGTCTTTGAAATCCATACATTTCTAACACTTCTCAACTGACACTAACTTCATTTCAAGTGCTTAATAACCACATATAGCTAGACTAGAGGCTATAGGATTATACAGCACAGGCCAAGAGGTTTGTAATATTTTTGGAGAAAGGTGCTTATGTGCATTTAACGAGTACGTAACATCCTATGTGTTAATTTATCTTCCACAAAATAATAGCATGATGTATATAAATTAACAAATCAGAGATACTATATGTATATGTTCCCATATTTTTAGGTGAACATACCAAAAAGTGGTATAACCTACTTTAATCAAGACAAAAAGAAAATGAATACAAACAAAAATAAAAATCGAAAGTGTTATTCATTAAAGATTATATATGCATAATTTCTTATAAAACTATAAAAGAAATAGCTTTATATTATATGTCAATTTTCTCTGTAACAATATGTTAGTTACTAATGAATTATTAAGAACATATTTTTAGGTTAATGGTTACAAGACTTCATGTACTTCTGATTTAAAAAAAAAATCCTCCCTAACTTTAAATCTTTATTCTATACTTGTCTTGGCTCTAAACCTTTGACACCACTATTTGTATTGTTTCTGGTTTTTCTTAAGCAGCAGTGTGGACCCAGAAGATAAGGAAGACAAATTTGTAATTAAATCTTCTGTGAAATGGATAGCCACATCAATGACACAGAGAGAGGGAGAAATGTTTCCATATAGCCGTTCATGGTAGTCAAAACAGATATTTTGTTTGTATTGAAATTCTCTGCTAATTGGTTTTTAAATGCTTATAATTGTTTTAAAGCTGCTCTGCCACTCATTCCTGGAGAGAGTCTTTAATAACTACACAGAATGTGGAAGCATCAGAGAACTAGCTTAAGTAATGCTTTATAATGTAATTATGAAGACTGTTTCTATAAAACTCTGATGCAACTAATCTGTCACTCCCACTGGCCAGTCAAGTGAGGGAAGTCTTTAGTTAAATTGATTATTTGACTGAATGGAGTGAATGTTCTTAGGCATAATTATGGCTTTAGCTGGAATCTGACTGACAGTATTCACAGATGCTATAAGTAAAGTGGAAAAAAAGAAGCAATTTATATGAATGGTTTAGATTTATAAATGCATTTATCAGAACTAGTTGGATAACTGGGTTAGTGTTGCCATTTACTTTTGTGAACAAAGCCCTAGCCTCCTGTAGACAGCTGACAGAAGCAGTCAGGGAGCGCATCCTTCTGTAGAAAAGAAGTCAAAAGTCAACAAAAGAGAAGTGAAAACAACCTCCACACAGAGGAAGAAGAGCATACAGCATGGACCAGAATAGTTTAAATTGAGGGAAAGGTCAATATTATTATTATTATTATTGAGATTATTAGAAAAATAACACACTTCTCTAAATTTTCTCTATCTCCTTCCCTTTTAAAATGTTATTTCTTTTTCTATTTTGATTGTCTGTGGGTATATGAGGTCTGACAATTAAGTTCACAAACTCATCCTGGAAGAGATTCTACCTATCTCATTGCTAAGTGTTATTGTGGTCACCTTTGAGGTACTCTCTGTGGGAAGCTATGCACTACTGACAGTGCCTAGTCCGCTTTCCAAGCAATTTGGGAAGTCTTTTTCTGGAAAGGCCATCAAAGCTGTTATATTACTCTTGATGTCCTGAATGTCATCAAAATGTCTTCCTTTCAATATTTCCTTTATCTTTGGGTAAGGAAAAAGTCACTCGGAGCCCAATTAGGTGTGTAGGAGCCCAGTTAGGTGTGCAGTGGGGGTGATCCAATACAGTTATTTGTTTACTGGCTAAAACCTCCCTCACAGACAATGCCTTGTGCACTGGTGCACTGTCGTGATGCAAAAGCCATGCATTATTGGCCAAGACTTTTAGTTAAGATTTTTCTGTTTCTCTATTTTACTTGATCTACTTGTTTACTTGATCTACTCTGCTTCTAATGATCAGCCAATGATTCTTATGTACAATTTGAGGAATCTTTGCAATGTTTTCATCAGCTTTGCTAGCTGCTGGCCACCCTGACCTCTCTTCATCACTGACATTTTCTCTTCCTTCAGGGAAACATTTAATCCATTTGTATTCTGCAGTTTTCTTTATGGCATTATACCCATAAACTTGGACTAACTTGGATTTTACTTCCACTCTTGCCAAGTTTAGGAAGACATTTATGAATGTCTATTGCTCTAACTCAAGCTCTGACATTCTTGCAATGTGCACAAAACATGCAACAATAATGAATGGTACTCTGCAAGAAACCACCACGCATCAACAGGAACATAACAGTGAGACACTATATGCCAAGTTTATGAGGTCTTACTGAGTTATTTGTACATTATATAAGCATACATTAGTAAGTTCACATACTTAATTTTCAGACCTTATGTATAAGGCAAACAATTCAGATATATATCCAAACAAGCAATTCATGCAGGACTGATTAATGATTACCAAGGTTTTGGTTTTATTTTGATAAACTGTCAAAAATAATTTCAGAGAATAATTCCATAAATGTTCATATGTAGATATTCTATTAATAATTAATATGTTTCATAGCAAAAAGTTAGTTTTGTCTATCGCTATCTATTTCCCTCTTTCTATCTAATCTATCTTTTTCCTTGAATGTATAATTTATATGGAAAAGGAATCACTTCAGAGATGTTTTATTTAAAGAGAAAAAAAGATAAATCTCCTTTGAATGGAATAGTTCTCAATTTTGGCTGCTTTTCTTCAGAATATTATTCTTGGGAACTATGTACCCAACAGTACCCCTCAGACTCCAATCTACCTCATATAAATTCTACTATCCCATTAGTATATGGCTTAACTAGCCCTTCTGTAAAGGCTCAAAGTTTCTCTACAAACAAGAATAATTTATATTGACCAGGCACAGTGGCTCATGCCTGTAATCCTAGCTTTCTAGGAGGCCGAGGCAGGTGGATTATCTGAGTTCACAGGTTCAAGACCAGCCTGAGCCAGAGCAAGACCCCATCGCTAAAACTGGCTGGGCAATGTAGCAGGCACCTGTAATCCCAGCTGCTTCGGAGGCTTAGGCAAGAGAATCACTTGAGCTCAAGAGTTTGAGGTTGCTGTGAACTGTGATGCCACAGCACTCTACCAAGGGCAACAAAGTGAGACTGTCTCAAAAGAAAAAAATATAATAATTTATCATTAATTTCACAAACATGACAGATGTATTTCTGTTGAATATCTCATTCTATCTCTAACCAGCATGACCTTGGGTAGATATTTTGCAATCTTTCTCTGCCTCAGTTTCTTTAATTGTAAAATGAAGGAAATAACTACAGTGTAGAGTTGGCGTAGGATTAAATGACAAGGATTAAATAAAAAACAGATCTAATCACATTACTACCAGTATTCATATGAAATTCATTACATTCTGCATATTGTGATGGTTATTCATTATCTTCCCTTCACATTAGCTTCAATGGGGCAGAGACTGTGTTTCAATGGTCTATTCTATTATGTGTTGTCTCTAATCCCTTGTTACATAAATGTTCACTCTTCCTAGAAATTGGTTCCTCTTACTTTGAATGTGCAAAACTCCTTTCCTCCTTCAAAAATCACCATTACTCCTTTTTCATGAAGCTCCCTAAATCTTCTCAGCAACTGAGGCTCTCCTGTCTCTATTGCACCTTGTCTGTATTTCCTTTATAGCCATCAGCTTATTGTCTTATACAGCTCCAGTTACCTTCCAAGGCAGCTGCTGAGTCTTTTAAGACTATTTTAAAGTATTTGAATGGAAAGTCTTTAATAACACTAAGCTATACTAAAATGACATAGTAATCATATTATACTAATAATACTATACTAATAACACCATTAATGTGTAATTAATAAATAGTATTTACATAGTACTTGCAAAAGAACAGGTATTATTTTAAGTTATTAACATATATTAAATTATTTATACCCATTATTATAATTTTATTATCCCCATTTTAGGGATGAGCAAACTAAAGTGCAGAAAGATGAAGCAACATGCCCAAGGAGACACTGTAAGTGACAGAGCCAATCTCCATGGTTTCCATCAGGAGTCCTTGCTTCTAACTTTCTCACTCATATGTGTCTTTTTTCATACCTAGATTTTTAATGAGAGAATAAATAAAGTCAGGAAATTTGGGGTGCACTGCCATATCCAGTTGGAGAAGAACTCTGCCCTAAAATAGTGAGAATAAAAGTGCCCAATCTGCAGTTAAAGTAGTTTTTTTTTACAATCTGCTCAATGTGTGACTGAAGTAGGTTTTAAAGACACTGTGTTTTTTAGTATTTATTGCTGGACTTGTGGTGGCATAGCTAGGATGCCATCATTGTTTCTCTGCCGCTTAGCCACATTGAATCAGACAAATGAACAGCTCAAAAATGCTAAGTTAAGAGAGGCCAGGGGCTAGCAGTGGATGTCTAGAGAAAGTCCAGGTTGTTTCATAACAGAGTCTAAATCTCCAGTGACTTCTGATGCATGTTCTTTACAATACATAACTTATCTTGTTTTGCCTTTAGAGACCTAAAAGAAGAATGGTTTTGACAGGGACTACTAATCAATTAATGTGCATTGTTGCCTGTAAGGGTTTTATAGCATAACTAGGGAAAGGAGACTAAATCATCTGAATCAATTAAAAATAAACTGGACCTGAAGCTAATGTAAATTAGGGAGTCTGGATTACAAAAGCAAAAGGAGATCAGAGAAGGAAAAGGCTTCATGGAGAAGAATCTTTTCTTTTAAAA
Source organism: Arctocebus calabarensis (assembly GCA_963573935.1). NCBI lineage: Eukaryota > Metazoa > Chordata > Mammalia > Primates > Lorisidae > Arctocebus > Arctocebus calabarensis. The sequence continues at coordinate 463 of CAUYON010008404.1, read as the reverse complement.
AATAATTTTATTAAGTCATAATTGTGTACATTGGTGCAATCATATGGCAGAATGTGCTTCATCCGAAATATTTTGATCATATTGTTAGAGATAGCCTTCATGGCATTTTCTTGATCGTTATATAAAGACATTGATACTCCACATTTAATAAGTTTCACCAGTCCCCTGCTAAGATGCACCATAGGTGTGACCCCACTAATTGCCCTCCCTCCACCCATCCTCCTCCACCCCTCCCCTCCCTTTCCTTTTTCCCTGTATTCTTGTGCTATAATTGGGTTTTAGCCTTCATATGAAAGCTATAAATTAGCTTCATATTAGGGTCGAGTACATTGGATACTTTTTCTTCCATTCTTGAGATACTTTGCTAAGAAGAATATGTTCCAGCTCCATCCATGTAAACACAAAAGAGATAAAGTCTCCATCTTTCTTTAAGGCTGCATAGTATTCCATGGTATACATGTAC
>CAUYON010008399.1:0-24782 GCA_963573935.1 Arctocebus calabarensis | reverse complement strand
GCTATATTCCTTGATCACTTCTAAAAGTTTCATAGTAGAATCCTTGGTGTTTTCCAGATATACAATCATGTCATCTGCGAAGAGTGAAAGTTTAATCTCTTCTGATGCTATGTGGATGCCCTTGATCGCCTTTTCTTCCCTAATTGCAATGGCTAGAACTTCCATGACAATGTTGAAGAGCAATGGAGACAATGGGCACCCTTGCCTGGTTCCTGATCTAAGTGAAAATGCCTTCAATTTAACTCCATTCAGTACAATATTGGCTATGGGTTTGCTGTAGATGGCCTCTATTAGTTTAAGAAATGTCGCTTCTATGCCAATTTTCTTAAGTGTTCTGATCATGAAGGGATGCTGGATATTATGAAAAGCTTTATCTGCATCAATGGAGAGAATCATATGGTCTTTGTTTTTTAATTTGTTTATGTGCTGAATTACATTTATGGATTTACGTATATTGAACCAGCCTTGGGATCCTGGGATAAAGCCCACTTGGTCATGGTGTATAATTTGTTTGACGTGTTGCTGGATCCTGTTTGTTAGGATCTTATTGAATATTTTTGCATCAATATTCATTAGTGATATTGGTCTGTAGTTTTCTTTTCTTTTTTTTTTTTTTTTTTGTAGAGACAGAGTCTCACTTTATCGCCCTGGGTAGAGTGCCATGGCGTCACACTGCTGACAGCAACTTCCAGCTCTTGGGCTTAAGCGATTCTCTTGCCTCAGCCTCCCGAGTAGCTGGGACTACAGGCGCCCGCCACCGCGCCCGGCTATTTTTTTTTTTTTTGCAGTTCGGCCAAGGCCGGGCTTGAACCCGCCACCTTCGGTATATGGGGCCGGCCCCCTACTCGCTGAGCCACAGGAGCCGAGCCACTTTTAACTGTTTTTCTTCCACGCTTGTTCTCTGGGCAACTGGGGTTGTGAATGCTGGAGCTGGTGAGAGGTGTGAGCTGGCCTTCCTGCCAGCAGGCCTGAGCTCTGTTCCTCCCCTTTTCCCTGCCTGCATCTACCCTCTTTGGTTTGCCCTTCAGAGAACCTGTGCTGAATTGAAAAAAAAAAAAAAAAAAGGGGAGGGTGCAGCTGAAGTCAGTGGGAAGTACTGGGCAGGCCTCACCCCAGGAAAAATTTACCATTCTACAGGCCCTCCAAATGGTTTAAAATAGAACTGTCATTGTGTTTAAGGATGCTAATTTTAACTGGATTACAGACCCCCTTGGACTGAACAATCAAATCGCTGGTGGTCAAGTCTAAGAAAACAGAACAGAACACTGGTTTTGCCATTTTTTTTTTTAAAGCAGTAGATCCTTTATTTCAAAGGACCCCTTAAGATAGGTGCCCCTTGTAGGGAGAGAAGATGCCCAGTGTGAAAAACAGTTAAATAGGTCCAAAGCAGCATCATGAATAGTGAATGCTTCTGAATTGGAACTAAAAAATCTAAGCTGTCCCACTCCTGCTCAAAATCTTTCTCTGGCTCCCCATTGCCCTTAGGACAGAGTGCAAATTTCTTATCAGGTCCTATGGGGCCCAACCTGGATAGGCCCCTGTGGACCTCCCCAACCCTTTTTTTTTTGGAGACAGAGTCTTACTCTGTCACCCTACACAGAGTGCCGTGGCATCATCATAGCTCACAACCTCCAATTCTTGGGCTTGAGCAATCCTCTTACCTCAGCCTCCCAGCAGCTGGAACTACAGGCATGTGCTACTATGCCCAGCATTTTTTCTATTTTTAGTAGAGAAGGGGTCTCATTCTTGCTTAGGCTGGTCTTGAACTCTTGAGCTCAAGCAATCCACCCACCTCAGCATGCTAGGATTATAGGCATGAGTCACAGTGCCTGGCCTAGATCCCCTTCCTGAACTCAAAGCTCTGTCTATAGCTTCTACCTTTCCCCTGAGCTCCAGCTCTGGACATCCCACGGCCTCCTAGACATCTCCCCCAAGGTCGAGGAGTCCTCACACCCACTACGGTCCTTACCTTCCCTAAACCTGTTCCTTCCCCAGGTCCTCATTTCAAAGACATCTATCCTACTCACCCTTCAGGTTTCACCCTGGGTACATCTCTTCTAGAAACCCTCCCTGATTGTCCCCTAGTCCTGGGCCTTATCCTAGACACCCACACATGGCCTCCTGAGTCTCTCTATACACCCTTCCTTCCTCCCTTCCACCTCCACCCCCAGCAGCTCTGACCTGATATGTCCCACCAGAGTCCCCCTCTAGCCTCCACCCAATCCTTCCAATGCCCCTTCCATGTGAATTTGCCTTTTCTTCCTCTGCTCAAAAACTTTCTGTGGCTCCCAAGCCACAGAAAGGACAAAGTTCCAACTCCTAACTGTGGTTCTCAGAGCACTGAATGCACCGAATGATCTTCCTTTTTTGAGCAGAGTCTCAAGCTGTTGCGCTGGGTACAGTGCTGTGGTGTCATAGCTCACAGCAACCTCCACCTCTGGCTCAAGCAATCCTTTTGCTTCAGTTTTTGCTTAGGAAAAACTCTATTTTTAGTAGAGACCGGGGTCTCGATTTTGCTCCGGCTGGTCTCAAACTTGTGAGCTCAAGCAATCCACCTGCCTTGGCCTCCCAGAGTGCTAGGATTACAGGCGTGAGCCACAGTGCCCGGCCATGAATGATCTTCCCTTAAGGACCTCTTTGGCTTACTTTCTCACCTTTTTTTTTTTTTTTTTTTGAGACAGAGCCTCAAGCTGTCACCCTGGATAGAGTGCCATGGCATCACAGCTCACAGCAACCTCCAATTCCTGGGCTTTTATATATATATATATATATTTTTTTTTTTTTCTCACCATTTTTTACATCCCAGCCAGATTTAGTATCTTCCTGTTCCTTGAACTGAAACCACACCAAACAGTCCCACAGTTGTTTCCCTGCCAAATACACTTTTCGCTCCACTTCATATACCACCTCCTCCACAAAGCCCTCTGGGTTCCCCTAGGCCCCTATCCCACCGCAACCTCACTGCCCATGCCCCCCATCCCCTCTGTGCCATCAGTGCCTGGTGATTGGGCTCAATCACTGCTGTGTCCCCAATACCACTGGGTATAGGAATAAGTACATACCAGGGCCCAAGTTCATTTATCTATCATTCAACTAATATTTATTCAGTAACTATTCCCTAACAAGCCCTGTTCTAGAAATTGGGGATACAGCACAAAACAGAAAAAAAAAATTCCCAAAGATGCCACTCTACTGAGGATGAGAATAAATGAGTGAAATACGTGGTGTATGCCTTGGAGAAAAATAACGCAGGAAGAGGGGGACAGCAGTTGGGAATGGCTGATGGTCTAGCTCAAAAACAACATGACAAGTCTGGGGCAAAGGAGCATTGTCATCCCTGTTTTTTCGAGGAGGCCACAGGGCTTGGGGGAGTCACCTGCTCAGGTTGTACAGCACTGGTTTGTTAGCTGGGAATGTCAACCCAGAACTCAGTTCTGCTCCAGGATAGTGCACTGTTAGACCTGTGCCTGAACCAAGAAAAAATAAGACAGAACCTCCCTGTGTGGTGCCTCATGTGAGGGACCCAGCCACTCAAGGGAGGTGTAACCTTGTGACATTGCAGGATGAGTGGCAAGAGGGCAGAGCCTGTTTATTTTGAACCAGGCACTGTTCATAGCACTGTGTACTGTACGTTCTTTATGTTTTTGTTTGTTTGTTTGTTTTGAGACAGAGTCTCACTATGTCACCCACGGTAGAGTACTATGGCATCACAGTTCAGAGCAACCTTCAATTCTTGGGCTTAAGGGATTCTCCTGCCTCAGCCTCCCAAGTAGCTGGGACTATAGGAACCCGGCACAATGCCCAGCTATTTTTTTTTTTTTTTTTTTGAGACAGAGCCTCAAGCTCTCACCCTGGATAGAGTGCAGTGGCATCACAGCTCACAGCAACCTCCAACTCCTGGGCTCAAGTGAGTCTCTTGCCTCTGCCTCCCAAGTAGCTGGGACTACATACAGGCGCCCGCCACAACGCCTGGCCATTTTTTGGTTGCAGCCTTCATTGTTGTTTGGCGGGCCCGGGCTGGATTCGAACCCGCCAGTTCAGGTGTATGTGGCTGGCGCCTTAGCCCATTGAGCCACAGGCGCCGAGCCCCAGCTATTTTTTTGAGGTTGTTGTCATTGTTGTTTAGCAGGTCCAGGAAGGGTTTGAACCTACCAGTCCATGTATGTGGCCAGCACACTCTAACCACTGAAATACAGCACCAAACCATGTTTTTTTTTTTTTTTTTTGAGATGGAGTCTCACTTTATTGTCCTAGGTAGAGTGCTGTGGCGTCATAGCTCACAGCAACCTCAAACTCTTGGGCACAAGTGATCCTCTTGACTCTGCCTCCCAAGTACTTGGGACAGTATGTGCCCAGCACAATACCCAGCTTATATTGTATATTCAATTCTCATAGTGGTCTTTTTTTTTTTACATCCCACTTAATGGATAAGGGTACTTAGTACCCAGAGAGGTTAAGTGGTTGGCACAAAGGCATATACCACAAATGGTGGGGCCACAATTTCAACCCAAGCTGCATTGGGGTTCCAAGGATAGATGCCCCACAACAGCGGCCTCGACCGCCCTCCCCAACAGCTACTGAATCCCCAGGTGGCCTTGATCTCTCAAAACCTCCATCAGTACCTTTCTCACCCTCCACATCTTTTTCTTTTGTAGAGACAGAGTCTCACTTTGTTACCCTGGGTAGAGTGCCGTGGCCTCACACAGCTCACAGCAACCTCCAGCTCTTCGGCTTAGCCGATTCTCTTGCCTTAGCCTCCCGAATAGCTGGGACTATAGGTGCCCACCACAATACCCGACTATTTTTTTGTTGTAGTTTGGCTGGGGCTGGGTTTGAACCCACCACCCTCAGTATATGGGGCCGGCGCCTTACTAACTGAGCCACAGGCACCACCCAACACATCTTTGGTATATATGTATTTTTAGATGGGTCTTGTTTTGTTGCCCAGCTGGTCTCAAGCAATCCTCCCTCTTCAGCCTCCCAAGTAGCTGAGACTACAGGTGTGAGTCAACTCTGAGAAGTATGTTTGAAGCTTTCTCCAAATATAAAGGATATGTGGATGCCGCTCGAAGACTCTGGCTCTCTTTCCAACAAGGCTGCCTCTTGCCACTCCCTTGGGTAGTAGTTTTGGAGCTGGTGACGCGGCTCAGGGTGATGGCTTCATGTCACATTGGATTGTGTCCCTCCTCTGCTCCAAATCCTCCATGGCTCATCCTCAGAAGAAAAGCCAGTCTTCCCTATGACCCAGGAGGCCCTACCACAACTGCCCTCATAATCCCTCTGATTTCCTGTCCCTCCCCAAGTGAGCTGCTTGCTATTCCTTAAATATTCCAAGCACGCACCAACCTCAGGGCCTCTGCATTTGCTGTCCTGACTAGAATGTTCTCCCCCAGGATAGCCATGTCACTCTCTCCTCTCCTTCTCAGAAAACCTTCCCTGACTACTCCATTTAAAATACAACCTTGTCCCCACATTCCCCATCCCCATTCTAATTCCATTTTTTTTTTTTGTGAGACAGAGCCTCAAGCTGTCACCCTGGATAGAGTGCCCTGGCATCACAGCTCACAGCAACCTCCAATGCCTGGGCTCAAGTGAGTCTCCTGCCTCCACCTCCCAAGTAGCTGGGACTACAGGGGCCTGCCACAATGCCCAGCCATTTTTTGGTTGCAGCCATCATTGTTGTTTGGCGGGCCCGGGCTGGATTCAAACCCGCCAGCTCAGGTGTACGTGGCTGGCACCTTAGCCCATTGAGCCACAGGCGCTGAGCCCCCATTCTAATTCCAAATAAGTTACTTACCGGTTTGCTCACTGTCTCTTACTAGAATGTAAACCCCATAATGGCCAGGTATTTTTGTCTTGTTTTTTTTTTTTTGAGACAGAGTCTCAAGCTGTCGCCCTGGGTAGAGTGCTGTTGCATCACAGCTCACAGCAACCGCCAACTCTTGGGCTCAAGTGAGTCTCCTGCCTCCGCCTCCCAAGTAGCTGGGACTACAGGCGCCTATTTTTTGGTTGCAGCCATCATTGTTGTTTGGTGGGCCTGGGCTGGATTGGAACCCGCCAGCTCAGGTGTACACGGCTGGCGCCTTAGCTGTTTCAGCCATAGGCGCCGAGCCTGGTTTTTTTTTTGAGACAGAGTCTCACTATGTTACCCTCGGTACAGTGCTATGGCATCACAGCTCACAGCAACCTCCAACTCTCGGGCTTAATTGTAATGCAGTGCTAACCACTGTACTACACTGCCTCACTAGGAAAAGCTGAACCTCCATGCCATAGATTCAGGACTGCTAAGGTTTAACTAAAGTGTGGGGGAACCTGCCTCTTCTCTCCCTAGCTCCAATTCTCAAAGACCAGGGAGGTCCAGGACTACATAAGAGTCTTCCCCACCAAGCCCTCCTTGACCCCCTTGGCAATAGCTCAATGCTATCATTTTTTAGGGGTGGGGAAATGACTCAGTCCAACAGGATAAAAAGATACATATTGAATATTTACAGAAGCAAAGTTTGTGATGGCTGATAGGCTACCCTTCCACTTTGGTGACGTTGCAGAGGTGAAGGCAACATGGAGATGGTGGGGTGGTGTTACTATGGCAGAGGAATTGGTGATAATGAGGAGTGTGATGACACCATGGGAATGATGAGGACAGCTGAGAACAACTGTGAGAAGGTGGTGAAAGTGATTAGATGAGGGGTGGCGCCCGTGGCTCAGTGAGTAGGGCACCAGTCCCACATACTGAGGGTGGCAGGTTCAAACCTGGACTCGGCCAAACTGCAACAAAAAAATAGCCAGGCATTGTGGCAGGCGCCTGTAGTCCCAGATACTCGGGAGGCTGAGGCAAGAAAATTGTCTAAGCCCAAGAGCTAGAAGTTCTGTGAGCTGTGATGCCATAGCACTCTACCGAGGGCGAGAAAGTGAGACTCTGTCTCTAAAAAAAAAAAGTGAGGCTTGACACCTGTGGTTCAATGGGCTAAGGTGCCAGCCACATACACCTGAGCTGGTGGGTTCGAATCCAGCCTGTGCCCACCAAACAACAATGATGGCTGCAACCAAAAAATGGCTGGGCGTTGTGGCAGGCGCCTGTAGTTCCAGCTACTTGGGAGGCGGAGGCAAGAGACTCGCTTGAGCCCAGGCATTGGAGGTTGATGTGAGCTGTGATGCCACAGCACTCTGTCCAGGGTGACAGCTTGAGGCTCTGTCTCAAAAAAAAAAAGTGATTAGATGTGGATGACATGGTTAATTACAGTATTTGCCAAAATGCCAGGATGAGCTAAGCAGGTCACAAGAATAAATTCACTGCATGTTCATCCCTGAAGTAGGTGTCCCCATTGTGCATTTTACAAAGGAAGCTGAGATTGGAAAGGTGAGATAAGGTGGTCAAGGTCATCCAGCGGTGTAGAGGTAGAACTGGGATTCTGGCACCTCCTGGATCATAGGCTGTAGGACGGGTATGGTAGGTGGAGGAGAGATGTGACACGTGACTTGGGGAAATGAAGGAGACATGGAGAAAGGAAAAACAACTGTAAGTCTGGGTGGTTCATTATGGGTAAAAGTGGAAGAATGAGGCATTGATGGTGACTGTCTGAGGCGCAATGATGACATGGAAGGAGGAAGACATAAAGGGTAATTGACGTGAGGGTTGCCTGAGTGAGAATTAAGGAGATGGTAACAAGCACCTCTCCGAAGGTGACATGGGGGTATGATGACGATTTAGGAGAAATGAAAACGTTATAAAGAAATGGCAACAAAAGAGGGGTGCAGGCGACATATGAAGGCGACAACGACTTAAAGGGGGACGACTGCGACATATAAGTGGAACGGAGGAGAGTTAAGAGGGCTAACAGCGACACGAGGGCTACACAGCAGTGGTGACGATTTATGCAGGATGCACCATAAGGGGAGGGATGGGGACGTAAAGGGACTGAGGACGACATAAGGGGAGGAGGCATTTTAGAAGGGAGGACGACACAAGGAGACAGCCGTGGCGCCGCGCCCTCACATTGCACAGTACCTGCTGTTCACGTCTCCCACTGCGGGTCTCAGCCCCACGCACACCTTCTAGGTTGGATCCCCGCCTGAGCGCCCCCATTCGCGCGCAGGCGCACTTCGGCCGGACTGCGGGCAGCCGGAGAGCGTGGAGGCAGGCATCTGTCTTTCTCATTGGCGGTGCTCCTAGCCAGCGCCCGGAACAGGGCGGTGCTCGGTGGGGGGCGGGGGGAAGAGAGAGAAAAAGAGAGAGAGAGAGACAGACAGACACACGCACACACACACCCACTCTTAGAGACACTGGGGCCGATCACGTGACGGTTGCTGCTGCACTCTCGCTGGTGGCTAACCGGAGTGCTAGAGAGACCGCGGACCGGTCAGGGCGGCTTCCGGCGGGGAGGGCGACGCTTCCGGGGAGGGCAGCAGGGCCAAGGGAGGAGTGTCTGACAGTTGGCGCCGCCGGGAGGGAGGGCGGGCGGCGCGAGTAGGCGCGGGCCAGGTGGGCCAGGTGAGGCGTGGGCCCGTGGTGGTGGGACTGGGCCGGATGCGGTGGGGACGGGTCGCGTCCAGGGCTCTGGAGTTACAGTGCGGGCTCAGCTGTGAGGATGTGGACAAACGGTTTGTTTCTCTGAGCCTCAGTTTCCTCCTCTGTAGAATGGGGGTCAGAATCCGACTGTAGCACCAGCTTCATGGGTTGGAGTGAGAAATCAGCTCGTGCACGTCAGAGCCCCTAGCTCAGCGCCTGCACGTAGTGCTCACTTCTTTGCTGTACCGTTTTAGCATTGATGCTTGCGCTTGGTGTGAAAAATTGCTGGGATGGAGACCGACGGATTTCGGTTCAAGTCCCAGCTCTAGTGTACGACAGCGGGCCTGTGCCTTCCTTTTCCTGAATCTTATGTTTCTTACCTGTACAGTGAGGGCTAATTAGTCCCAACATCATAGGGTCGTTTTGAGGATTCTAATGAAACGTATGTATAAAGCTTTTAGCACAGGTTCTGGCACTATAGGAGTTCATGACTGGAACTGTAATGGCAATGATTCTGGTAATCATTGGTGTAGCTGTGAATTCCTAGGACGTAGAGAGAATATTATGGGTCCACCAGGTTGTTTTTTTTTTTTTTTGCTTAATCAGACCAATACACTGAGACAGCAGGGGTTGCAGCAGAGAAAGAGTTTAATAATCATTGGGCAGCCAATGAAGAGATGGCAGGAACCCCTCAAATCCGTCCTCAGGAGGAATTGGGTTGGGTTGCGTGTTTTGGTTTTTGTCCTTATTTATTTATTTATTTATTTTGAGACAGTTTTAAGCTGTCGCCCTGGGTAGAGTGCTGTGTTGTCATAGCTTATAGTAATCTCCAACTCTTGGGTGCAAGTGATCCTCTTGCCTCAGTTTTTCTATTTTTAGTCAAGATGGGGTGTGTGTGTCTCATTTTCTGCTCAGGCTGGTCTCAAACTCCTGAGTTCAAACAATGCCCCCACCTAGGCCACCCAGAGTGCCAGGATTACAGGCATGAGCCACCGTGCCCAACTTTATTTTATTTTATTTTCTCACTTTATCGTCCTCGGTAGAGTGCCGTGGCGTCACACCGCTCATAGCAACCTCCAACTCCTGGGCTTAGGCGATTCTCTTGCCTCAGCCTCTCCGGTAGCTGGGACTACAGGCGCCCACCACAATGCCCCGCTATTTTTCTGTTTTGCAGTTCGGCGGAGGCCAGGTTTGATCCCTCCACCTTCAGTATATGGGGCCGGTGTCCCACTCGATGAGCCACAGGCACCACCCCCTGACTTTATTTTGTTGAGAAGGGTCTACTTCTTTTGCCTGGGTGAGAATGCAGTGGCATCATTGTAGCTCACTGCAACCGCAAACTCCTGAGCTCAAGCAATCCTCTTGCTTCATCCTCCCGAGTAGCTGGGACTACAAGTGAGGGCCATCATGCTCCCTTAGTTTCTTTCTATTTTTAGTAGAGTCTGGGACTTGCTCTTGCTCAGGCTGGTCTTGAACCCCTGAGCTCAAGCAATCCACCCGCCTCGGCCTCCCAGAGTGCTAGAATTACAGGCATGAGGCACCAGGCCCTGCCTCGTTTCTAGAATTTTTTTTTTTTTTTTTTTGAGACAGCCTCAAGCTGTCACTCTGGGTAGAGTGCTCTGGCATCACAGCTCACAGCAACCTCCAATGCCTGGGCTCAAGCGAGTCTCCTGCCTCCGCCTCCCAAGTAGCTGGGACTACAGGCACCCGCCACAACGCCTGGCCATTTTTTTTGGTTGCAGCCGTCATTGTTTGGCGGGCCCGGGCTGGATTCGAACCCGCCAGCTCAGGTGTACGTGGCTGCCACCTTAGCCCACTGAGCCACAGGTGCCGAGCCTGCCCCTTTAAAAGATCTGAGATGAAGGGGCTGGAGTGACTGTTGGTGGCTATAAGGTTTCTTTTTGGTTTGATGGAAATGTTCTCAAAGTAGATAAGTAGTGCTGCTTGCACACCTCTGTAAATTACAAATCACAGAATTATACACTTTTTAAAAGGGTGAATTGCATGATGTGTGGTTTATATCTCACTAAAAAGGTTTTAAAGTCTTTGGAACCAAAAATTAAGTAAAGTTTTACTACAGTGCTGTAGCCTTTACAGCATCTTTAGAAAATTCATAAGAGTCTCCAATCTAGGAACGTTAGCTAAATTTTGTGGATTTAATTTTATGATCTTGCTATCATATTCTCCATAGTGACTAATAGTTTCTCTTCTTAAAGTTTCAGTTCTCTCTCCCCACCTCTCATACACTTGGTTTAGCAAACACTGACTGACTTGGCTTTTTTCTTTCTTTTTTTTTTTTTTTGAGACAGAGTCCCACTGTGTCGCCCTCAATAGAGTGTCATGGCATCACAGCTCACAACAGCCTCACACTCACGGGCTTAAGTGATTCTCTTGCCTCACCCTTCCAAGTAGTTGGGACTACAGGTGTCCACCACAGCGCCCAGCTATTTTTTTGTTATAGTTGTCACATTGTTGTTTAGCAGGCCCAGGCTGGGTTCAAACCCACCAGCCCTGGTGTATGTGGCCAGCGCCCTAACCACTGAGTGTACAGGCGCCAAGCCTGACCTGGCTCCCTTAAACTAAGTGTATGCTGTAGCATCTAGTAATTTTGTGGCATTGAGCAGGTTACAAGTAAGCCTTGCTGAACCTCAGTTTCCTTACCTACTGCGATTAATAATGACAGCTTCTTAGAGTGAATTTGAAGATTCACTGAATTTTTGTATGTAACGTTTCTGGCACCCAGAAGGAAACAGATATCAGTTCCCAGCGCCAGCACCCTTCTTTGCTGCTTTACAGCTTACAGAAAATGTTAACATTACTGAGATCACAATGAACAGGCTGATCTCATTTTACCTTAACATATCAGTTTATTCTTACAGTCTTCAGACAGAAATCTCCTACCTAAACCAGTGCTCTTCTCTCCCCCCCAACACACACTTTATTCTGGGGTTTTTTTTTTAAATCTCCTGTACCACACTCTTTTGTTCCACTATAGTATTTTCAGCTTCACCACAGGTTAATTTTCTTCGATCTTCAATTTCTCAGAACTTTCTTGTGAATAATTACAGTATAATCTTCAGCATTTCTATAGTGTGCCATGTCTGTGCTTGTGCACATATTTTTCTCCTCTGATGCTCAGCTAAGGAATCATACCATGAGGAGTATTCTCCCTCCTTGACCCTTCCCTCTGTTCCCCTGTAGCTTCCTCTGCACATCTGCATTATATGTCTTTTCATTCTTTATGGCTACGCCTGAGATACTTCTCTGCCATTATGATCTTTTTTTGGTACAGGAACTTCATATTTTATCTGTTCATTGAAATAAAAGTAGTCACACACATTTTTGGTTAGAAACTCAGGCTGGTCTCAAACTCCTGAGCTCAAGCAGTCCTCCCGCCTCAGCCTCCCAAAGTGCTAGGATTATAGGTGTGAGCCACCGCACCCAGCCTCCCTGGTTGAGTTCCTTATACATTCTGATTTTTAGTCTATTGGATGAAAAACATCAATAATGTTTTTCCATTTCATAGAGTATCTCTTACCCTGTTGATTATTTCCTTTGTGGTATATAGCTTTTGAGTTTAATTAAGTCCCCTTTGTCTGTTTTTGTTTTTTATTATGAGCTTTTGCAGTCTTTTTTTTTTAAGAGACAGAATATCACTCTATCACCCTCAGTAGAGTGCCATGGTGTCACACAGCTCAGAACCCTGGGCCCAGGCAATTCTCTTGCCTCAGCCTCCTGAGCAACTAGGACTACAGGCGCCCACCACAACGCCCAGCTATTTTTTTGTTGTTGCAGTATGGCCAGGTCCGGGTCCAAACCCACCCCCCTTGGCATATGGGCTACCCACTGAGCCATAGGCACTGCCAAGCTTTTGCAGTCTTAAGCCATAAAATCTTTGCCTATGCCAATGTCCTGAAGAGTTTTCCTTATGTTATATTCTAATATTATTGTTTCTGGTCTTATGTTTAAATCTTTCATCCTTTTTTGAGTTGATTTTTCTAGATAGAGATAGCAGTCAAGTTTCATTTCTCTGGTGTGGCTATCCAATTTTCCCAGTACCGTTTATTAAATAGAGCATCATTTTCCCAGCATAAGTTCTTATCAGCTTGGTCCAAAATCAGTTGACATGAATTTATTTCTGGTTTTGATACGGTTTTATTTCTAGGTTCTCTATTCTTTTCCATTTGTCTATGTGTCTGCCTTTATACCAGTACCATGCTGTTTTGGTCACTATAGCCTTATAATATATTTTGAAGTCAGATAATATGATGCTTCCAGCTTTGTTCTCTTTACTCAGGATTGCTTTCACTATTGGGGCTCTTTTTTGGTTCCACGTGCAGTTTAATATTTTTTCTAGATCTGTGAAAAATGACATTAGCATTTTAAAGGAAATTACATTGAACCTATAAATCACTTTAGGCAGTAAGGATATTTTGACAATATTGATTCTTCTAATCACTATGCATGGGATATTCTTCCATTTGTTATGTCATCTCTGATTTCTTTGGTCAGTGTTCTGTAGTTCTCATAGAGATCTTTCACCTTGATTAAGTATATTCCTAGGTATTTTTATTTGCAGCTGTTGTAAATGGTATTGTTTCTTTTTTTTTTTTTTAATTTCCAAATGAGCAGTTCATCTTTATTGCATATTGCACTAAAAAGTGATCTTTTTTATAAAACACCATGGGACCCATACAAAGTGCCACTAGTGACACTGGAAGTACTCCCAAGAAGCAGAGAAAAAGTCATGACATAATGAGAAAAAGTTAAATTTCTTGATATATACTGCAGGCTGAGGTCTGCAGCTGCCATTTCAGACAATTCATCTTGTAAACAGATGATGTAAACTTAAGAGTATTGAGAAATACAGTATAATACTGTAAATGTACATATTTTCACTTATGATTTTTTTTTTTACATATACATGTGTTTATTAGGTTTCCACTTTTTGCCCTCACAGAATTAAATAGGCTTAAAATTTAATAACAATAACAATGTTTAAGATAAGGACTAGAAACAAAAACCTCAAAGAATGAATAAAGATAAATACATTCGGAAAAGGAATCAGACAATTGCTGCATCAAAATATTAAGCAATAATAATAATAAGGCAAAGAAAGTAACATTCACATTGTCAGATAAGAGTATGTCTATTATAGAATGCTTTGACTCTGAGGCTCCGTATGGAGTCATCAGTTAACTTTTTTTTCCAAAGTCTCAAAAAATAGATAACTAATATTTATAAATAAAAGATAATTTCAAAAAACAGATCATGCTAAATCTTATAGACAATAGAAAAAGAAGAAATACTTCAAAATCATTCTACTTAATCTGGATACACCTGATATTAAAATTGGAAAAAATATTATAAAGGGGAAATTATAAACATATTTTACTTATAAGTGAGGATGCAATATCCTAAACAACACATTAACAAGTTGAATTAAAAATTAATGTTTAAGTAATGTACTTTGGTCAAAATTAAATCCAATTTATGTGAGAATTACTATTTGGTATTGCATTTCTCTTTTTTTTGTTTGTTTGTTTTTTAGAGACAAAGTCTCACTTTGTCACCCTTGGTAGAGTGCTATGGCTTCATGGCTCACAGCAACCTCCAGCTCCTGGGCTTAGGTGATTCCCTTGTCTCAGCCTCCCAAGTAACTGGGACTACAGGCGCCTGCCACAACGCCCGGCTATTTTTTTTGTCGCAGTTCAGCCAGGGCCAGGTTTGAACCCGCCACCCTTGGACTATGGGGCCAGCACCCTACTTACTGAGCCACAGGCACCGTCCAGTATTGCATTTCTTGATTTAACTCACAGCTTGACTATTAGTGTATAGCTATGCTACTAATTTGTATACATTAATTTTGCAACCTAAAATTTTACTGAATTTAGTTTTTAATTCTAGGAGTCTTTTGATGGACTCTTCAGGGTTTTCTAGTTATAAGAGCATATCATTGGTAACTCAAGACAGTTTGACCTCTTTCCTGATTTGAGCACCCTTTATTTCCTTCCCTTGCTGATTGCTCTGGCTAGGACTTCCCTTTGAGAGCAGGGTGTTAAAGTCTACAACTGTCGTTTTATTGCAGTCTGTCTTTCTTTAGATGTACTAGTACTAGTTTTATAAATCTGGGCTCTCCAGTATTGAGTACACATATAGTTAGAATAGTGATATCCTCTTGCTAACTTGATCCCTCTATCATTATATGATGTCCTTCTTTGTCATTTTCTTTTCTTCTTGGTTCTTTTTTACATACAGTTAAACATCTGATATAAGTATAGCTACTCCTGTTCACTTTTGGTTTTCATTTGCATGGAACATTTCCATCTGTTTATTTTTCAGTCTATATGTGTCTTTATTGGTATGATAAGTTTCATGTAAGCAGCATATGCAAGCAGTCCCCAAGTTCCAGACATCCAACTGACATACAACTCTGACTTGGAAAGTTTGTATATGTTCATTAAATAGGTTTTCTAATTCTTTCCCTGTTCCTTTGCCCTTGGGGATACTGATGATTCAAATATTGAATTGTTTTATGTTGTCCTAGATGTCACAAAGGCTTTCCTCCCTCTTTTAAATGCTTTTTTCTTTATTTTCTATCTGACTGGATAAAGATTCAAGCAGAAAATTCTTTCTTCTAGATCTGGTCTAGTCTACTCCTGAAGCTTTCAAATGTCCTTTGTATTTCCTTCAGTGAATTCTTTGGTTCTAAAATTCCTTTTGGTTCTTTTTTTTTTTTAAATATCTCTTTGATAAATTTCTCATTCTTATCCTAAATTGTTTTTCTGATTTCTTTGTATTGTTTTTCAGAATTCTTTTGTATATTACTGAACTTCATTAAAATAACTTTGAATTATCTTGGATCTTGAAAATTTCCAGGCATTGTGGTGGGTGCCTATAGTCCTAGCTACTTGGGAAGCTGAAGCAAGAGGATCTCTTGAGTCCAAGAGTTTGAGGTTGCTGTAAGCTATGACATCACAGCACTCTACTGGGGACGACAAAGAGAAACTGTCTCAAAAAAAATTAAAAAAGAAAAGAGAGACAAGAGGAGTGAAATAGAGAATAAATTAGTCTAAAATACTGTGACCAAAAATACAGGAATCCTTGCTCTTAATGAAAGTAAAAAAGGAAGTTAAGAATAGAACCAACCAACAAATTAGCAAAAACAAAACCAAAAAAGCTCAAATTGCCAAAAACAGCAGCAACCTCAGCAACACAAAAAAGAAGAGAATAAACAATAATAAAGTAAAAAAAAAATCAGAGTGGCACCCGTAGCTCAGCAGCTAGGGCACTGGCCAGAGACACCAAAGCTGGCAGGTTCAAACCCAGTCTGGGGCCCGCCAAACAATAACAACTACAACAAAAAAATAGCTGGACATTGTAGCAGGCACCTATAATCCTAGCTACTAAGGTGGCTGAGGCAGAAGAATTGCTTGAATCCAAGAGTTTGAGGCTGCTGTGAGCTGTGATGCTACAGCACTCTACCAAGGGAAATATAGACTCTGTCTCAAAAAAAAAAAAAAAAAACAAACAATGACAACTGCAACAAAAGTAGCCAGGTGATGTGGTGGGCGCCTGTAGTCCCAGCTACTTGGAAGGCTGAGGCAAGAATCACTTAAGCCCAAGAGTTCGAAGTTACTGTGAGGTCATAACACTCTACCAAGGACGACATAGTGAAACTCTGTCTAAATAAATAAGTACTAGGCTCGGAGCCTGTGGCTCAATGGGTTAAGGCGCCAGCTGTGTACACCTGAGCTAGCAGGTTCGAATCCAGCCCCAGCCCACCAAACAATGATGGCTGCAGCCAAAAAATGGCTGGGGGTTGTGGTGGGCACCTGTGGTCCTAGCTACTTGGGAGGCAGAGGCAGGAGACTCGCTTGAGCCCAGGAATTGGAGGTTGCTGTGAGCTGTGATGCCACAGCACTCTATCTAGCGTGACAGCTTGAGGCTCTGTCTCGAAAAAATAAATAAATAAGTACTAAAAAAAAAAAAAAAAGTTTTTACATCTACACAGAAGGGACTAACTTTAATGGGAAAATATATGTTCCAATATGTTGCCAAGACACCAGGTGTCACTGTGGTCTTTTTTTTTTCAGGAGATGGAGAACACAGCCGGCAACCTCTATGGTTATTATTCCTAACTTAGTTGCCTTCAATGATCACCTGATTGCTTCCTTAGCATTCAGACCCCACCAGGTGGGGATCTTAAAGTGTTCCAGAATCCTTCAGGGGCTTGTCTCACAGTGCCTCCTGGCAGGCAGAATTAAGACCACCGTGCTTTAGGCCTCTGCTGAGACCTTCTCGTGACCCATCAATGGCAGCCCCCTGGCCACCAAGTATGGTTGTCTCCTCAGCCACCAAACTAATGGCAAATCCACTCCAGCCGGCATTCATGTCTGGTTGCTGTATACTGTTCTAATTCTCCCATTCTTACACGCTTTACACCCAACTCACAGATTCCCCCCAAAACCAGAAAGGTTTCCTCCCGTCCAGACCTGGAGGGGGTTGAGGGGGTAGCCCACTATACAGGGGTAGCAATCACTTACCTATAAAGTCAGATTTCCACTACTCCTGATCACACACTATATCCAGCTCACCAACTCCTGGCTGTGCTCCTGGGAACTATGACTCCAGGCAAGGTCTCCACACTAGGTATGGCTGGGCTCTCTCCTTTTCTCCAGTCGTAGTAGGGCTGAGCTGAACTGGTTTGCCATCTTGCCCCACTGTCCCAGATGTGCAAGTCTTAAGTGTACATTTGCTGAGTTACCACAAATACACACACCTGTGTAGCCCAAGCCCTGTAGAAGATACAAAATATTTCCTTTACCCCCAGAAAGTTTCTTCATGCTCTGTCCACTTAATCTTACCTCTCCAGAGACAACTACTTTTCTGTCTTCCAGTGATATCACAAGTTATCACATGGTTTGTTTTTTGATTGTGAACCATAAATACAGAAATGTAGGTTGAATTATTAGTATTCAACCATGCTGATATTAAGTGCTTTTTGTCGAAAGGATTCCTATTTATGATGATTTTAGTTTTATAATCACTACTTCTTATTCAGATTATTATTTGAGTAGTATGGATGGGTTTCACAAAAATTGTGTCTTTTTTTTTTTTTTTGGACCACAGGGAATCTCCACAAGGAGCTCATTTTCTTGCTAAAAGTCTGGATGATGCCTTAAAACTTACTGAGGAACCAGAATTAGCAAATAAAGTAGACATGGTTTGGATACTGGGAGGCAGTTCTGTTTATAAGGTAAGTAAAGTTATCTGTAAATGTAAAGCTTCTCTGCTATTTAAAGGAGAATGGAGGAGATAGGGCATAACCCATTGTCAGAACTTTTTAAAAAATTGAACCATGGGCATAGGAAGCAGCCCATTATCCTTACTGTAAATTAGATATGTTGTCACTTTAAATTATTCATTGTTTGATATTATCATATAAACTAAATAAAAATGCAAAAGTAAATGTTTTTCCAAACATACCAGTCTGTTTTCTTTACATTTGTTTTTAATTGACAAAGACTTGTATATATTTATTGTGTATAACATGTTTTGAAATGTATACTTTGTGGAATGACTGAATCAAGCTAATTAACTTTTGTATTACCTCACTTATTTGTCTGTGATGATAACACTTAAAATCTACTCTCAGCAATTTTTCAAGAATATAATACAGTGGGCAGCACCTGTGGCTCATCAGGTAGGGCTCCGGCCCTGTATACCAACCAAGGGTGGCTGATTCGAACCTGGCCCAGGCCAGCTACAACAGCAGTGATGACTACAACAAAAATAGCCAGGCATTGTGGCAAGCGTCTGTAGTCCCATCTAATCAGGAGGCTAAGGCAAGAGAATCACCTAAGCCCAAGGCTTAGAAGAGGTTGGAGGTTGCTGTGAACTGTGATGCTACAGCACTCTACTGAGGGCAACGAAGTGAGCCTGTGTCTCAAAAAGAAACATTGTTGTTAACTATAGCAACCATGTTGTAACCAGCACTCTACTGAGGGCAACAAAGTAAGACTGTATCTCAAAAAGAAACATTATTGTTAACTATAGCCACCATGTTGTAAAATAGATCTCTTGAACTTCTTCCTCCTGTATAAAAATTTTAGACCTTTGACCAACATCTCCCTACATATCAGTCTATTTTCAAATCAAAATAGTTGATGTTGGGGCAGCGCATGTGTCTCATCGAGCCGGGCACTGGCCTCATATACCAAAGGTGGCAGGTTCAAACCCAGCCTCGGCTGAATTGCAAAAACAGAAAAATAGCCGGGCGTTGTGGTGGGCACCTGTAGTCCCAGCTACTTGGGAGGCTGAGGCAAGAGAATCGCCTAAGCCCAGGAGTTGGAGGTTGCTGTGAGCTGTGTGACGCCATGGCACTCTACCCAGGGCGATAAAGTGAGACTCTGTCTCTACAAAAAAAAAGGTTGATGTTTCCAATTTAAAATCCTTCTAAATTTTTATCTGAGAATGGAATTTGCATTACACTATTTTAGAAAAATAGTAGACTCCCTGGATTTGGCCTGGAGACTTGAGGTATCCCTTTTTCTTCCTGGATAAATATGTCTCATACTGAGAAAGGGACTAGGCTCTCAGTTGACTGACACTAAAGATGTATGAATTTGTTAAAGCAGAAAATTCTCTCAGCCAATTTTCATATAATGTGAGGGCATAGGAGAAAGATTATATGATTTCATAACATAAAAAAAAAGTGTGTAAAAGAGAAAATACTTGGGGGCGCCTGAAGTTCAGTGGTTAAGGCACTGGCCACATGCCTGGGGCTGGTGGGTTTGAACTCAGTCCGGGCCGGCTAGACAACAACAAAAACAAAAAACAGGTAACCGGGCATTGTGGTGGGCACCTGTAGTCCCAGCTACTAGGGAGGCTAAGGCTAGAGAACTGCTTGAGCCCAAGAGTTTGAGGTTGCTGTGAGCTATGATGCCATAGCGCTCTACAATGGTAACAAAGCTAAGACTGTCTCAAAAGAAAAAGAAAAAAAGGGTGGTGCCTATGGCTCAGTGGGGAGGGTGACAGCCCCATATACCCAGGGTGGCAGGTTTGAACCCGGCCCTGGCCAGACTGCAACAAAAAAGAAATAGCCAGTCATAGTGGCGGGCACCTGTAATCCCAGCTAATCCGGAGCTGAGGCAAGAGAATCGCCTAAGCCCAGGAGTTGGAGAGTTGTTAAGTTGCTGTGAGCTGTGATGCCACAGCACTCTACCAAGGGCCATAAAGTGAGACTCTGTCTCTAAAAAAGAAAAGAAAATGAAAATACTACCAAGTGACTTCCAGCTTTAAAAAATTTTGAAGATAATAAATAGAATTCTTTGACTCTTGTAAAACATTAATGAAAGATTAGCATTTATGAAGAGGAAGAAAAATCTGTCCTTACCTTTTGAGGTCTGTGATAACATTTATCCACTGAAATTATTTTAGAAAGAAGTATGCCAGGATTCTAGAAAGAATTATAAAAACTCCCAGTTTCTTAGCTTCCTATTACAACTCCCAGTTTACCTTCCTATTTCAACAATCTCTTATTTTCCCCATTTGTAATGAAGAATTGGACATTTTTCTTTGATCTTCTCATTCAAATATGAATTTCTTCTAAGAAAACAAGGTTTTTCTTCATTTAGTTTGGTACCTATCACATTTTGGATAATTCAGTACCACATTTGCTTGAAAATACATTCTTTAAACAATGTTAATATTGTTTAATCAAACAATCAAATGCATTATATAATATTGCATTTATATAATTTGATTAACCTGTTTGTGAATAAAGACTAAGGAAGTAGAACCTTTAAATGATGTATTTACAGCTTGTAGATCGTTCAGGCTTATCTTCTGTGGGCCAAACTAGGCCTGCCAGCCTATTCTTATAAGTAAAGTTTCATTGGAACACAGCCGCGCCCATTTTTTTAGTATTGTCAATGGTTTTGGCCTTGAAAGCCTAAAATATTTATCATCTGGCCCTTTATAGACAGTTTACCTTATATCATCAATATTGATACAGAACTTCAAATGCTCTTGTCATTAGCTCTAGAGTAGTTCTAGCATAGTTCCACTTTGGGGGATATAGTCAATGACTCCCAGTGGATGCCTAAAACTATAAAAATAGTGCTAAACCTGATATATGTGGCTATAGTTGTTTTTTTTTTTTCTGTACCTACATAGCTATGATAAAGTTTTATTTATGGATGAGGCACAGTAAGAGATTAACAATAATAAAATAGAACAATTATAAAAATATATCAGCATGACTACTCTTGCACTTTGGGGCCTTTATTCAGTAAAATAAGACTTCTTTGAACACAAGCACTGCAGTACTGCCAAAGTCAGTCTGATAATCCAGATGGCTCCTGAGTGACTACGGGGGCAGGTAGCGTAGACAGTGTGGATACCCAGGGCAAAAAAATGACTAATGTCCTGCACAGGATGGAGGAGGATGGTACAAGATTTCGTTACACTACTCAGAACAGTGTGCAATTTGAGTCTTATGAATTGTATGCTTCTAGAATTTTCTATTTAATTTTCATTTTCAGACTGATTAAGACAACTGGAACTATGGAAAGTGAAGCTACAGATAAAGGGAACTACCATATTCAGTTTTTTTTTTTTTTCTTTGCGACAAAGTCTCAAGCTGTTGCCCTGGGTAGTGCACTGTAGCATCACAGCTCACAGCAATCTCCAGCTCCTGGGCTTAGGTGATTCTCTTGCCTCAGTCTCCCAAGTAGCTGGGACTACAGGCGCCTACCGCAACGCCTGGCTATTTTTATGTTGCAGTTGCCATTATTATTTTAGCTGACCTGGGCCGGGTTTGAACCCACCAGCCTTGGTGTATATGGCTGGCACCCTACCCAATGAGCTATGGCCACTGCCAGTTTTTCTAATTAGGGGTAGAGTAAAAATTGGTAGACTATTTAATGGGTTATAGCAAAGACAGTAAATGATTTAAATAAGATAAATTACTGACAATGAAAAGTAAAATTTATTCTGTGCCCTTATTTGGAATGTTAAGGATAACAACCACTTGGGATTTTATATATCTATAAAGTATATATATAATATATATTTTATGTATGTATACATATATTTTTTTCTTTTCCCTATAAGCTATTTGAAAATCAAGAGTTTTTGCTTTCTTGAAGCTGCAATGAAGACTCATACTTTTTATGAGAATTTTAAGATATTCATTCCAGGGCAGGTTTTTTTTTAGAGACAGAGTCTCACTTTGTCACCCTCAGTAGAGTGCTGTGGTGTCACACAGCTCACTGCAACCTCCAGCTCTTGGGCTTAGGCGATTCTCTTGCCTCAGCCTCCCGAGTAGCTGGGACTACAGGCGCCCAGCTGTTTTTTGTTGCAATTTGGCTGGGGCCAGGTTTGAACCCACCACCTTTGGTATATGGGGCCGGTGCCCTACTCACTAAGCCACAGGCGCCACCCTAGGGCAGTTTTTTCTATAGAAACTATTTGCAGTACTATAGGCAGTAATTAGGAAAACCATTCACAATATAAGGCCAAAAACAATTGTTAGCAACAGAAGCAGAATAAATTCCCTTCCTAATAGCAATGTAATTTTCTGAGAAATATTAATAGAATCATTATTAAATTTTATGTACATATACAAATATATCCTTTGAGTTTTCAGTCAGGTTCTTATGAAATAGTGCTATCTTATCCATATGTACAAAGGTGGATTTTTTTATGGCGAACTAGATAATTTTGTGTTCTTACCTTAAAAAACAAGCAAGGGAAAACAACAAAACTGAATGCTTAAGTTAAAAAGGAGTTCTTGTAAGCAGATTAGAAGTGAGACTGTATTTAAACACAGTCTCATAATTATTTATGATGATTAGTATCATTCACAAAATGATTAAGGTACCCGTTGCAGTGCCCATTCTAAAGAATAGGTTATTTAAATAGTCTGCCTTAGCACTGTGGTCCCCAACCCCTACGCCATGGACCAGCACCTGTCAGGTCTGGGGCCTGTTAGGAATCAGGCCTGACTGCACAGCAGGAGGTGAGAGGCATCATCTGTACTTACAGCCACCCCCTGGGGCCGGTATCACTGCTTGGGCTCCGCCTCCTGTCACAGCAGCAGCAGCAGCATTAGTTTCTCATAGGAATTTGAACCCTACTATAAACTGCGCATGCAAGGGATCTAGGTTGTATATGTGTTAGGAGAATCTGATGTTTCCCTGCCATCTATGGAAAAATTGTCTTCCATGAAATGGGTCTCTGGTGCCAAAAATGTTGGGGACCGCTGCTGTCATGGTAACAGCTTGTAGACCATTCAGGCTTATCTTCTGAGGGCCAAAGTAGCCTGCCAGCCTATTTTTGTAAGTTTCATTGAAATACTGGTAACATTGGTAACAAGCATGTCTTTAATACCTAGTATAAACTTAAATAAGAATAAACAAGTACAAACTTAAATAAGACTCTTAAATCTTAAGAGTTTCTATATTTTGATACAGATTAAAGGAATTGATGCCTGTTTATTTTTCCAAAGGAAGCCATGAATCAACCAGGCCATGTTAAACTGTTTGTGACAAGGATCATGCAGGACTTTGAATGTGACACATTTTTTCCAGAAATTGATTTGAAGAAATACAAACTTCTCTCAGAGTAAGTATAACATTACTAGTCTGAAGTTCTTTTGGATTTCCTGCTTACAAATCACAGAAAAATCATTCTTTTTAGACTGAATTCAGGGTAGCCATATGTTTTATGAACAAATTCTATAGGAATTTTTGGAAATCTGCTTCAGTAGACTTGGAAATAAATAATAAAATCAGGCATGAATGATTTTACTAAAATCTAGATAATCAGTCATTACTTCATTCTAGCAGAATCAGGCGGCCAGCCGAGATTTGTTTTCCCCAAGAGATTACTTTGTTCCTAGCAAGGGAGAGGGTGGCAAATGAGAGACATCAAAAGAGTGCATGTGGAGAACCGAACTACTGTGATGTGGTAGATAATCTGTAGTCTGAGACGTCCTCTCTGAAGAGTGATGCCTTTGCTACCATCTCAATGGCAAGAAGCCGCCATGCCAAGAATAAGAAGTGCATTCCAGGAACCAGAAATAGCTGATACAGAGGCCAGAGGCAGGAACAGTCATGGCCTATTCCCTGAACCTGAAGGCCCCTGAGGGCATTGAGAGCAAGGGGGAGGCCAGCAGGGGTGAGACCAAGTGCAAGTTAAGAGGATTCTGCAAAGAGCGACATTTTTCAAGCTGCTTTGTGGAGAATAGGCCAGAGGGAAACGAGAGTAAACTAGGGATACCCATTAGCTGGAGTAGCTCACGTGAAAGGTGAAGCGACTTAGATCAAGATGGGAAGTAGCAAATTGGGATGGAGAGAAGAGGTTATATTTGCTTTACCATGTAGTTGTGACCGCAGCATGAGGCTGCCTGATTTTGAAAACTCGTAGCATTTTAGCTTAAAAGCACCTTTCATGGCAGTGCTTGTAGCTCAGTGGGTAGAGTGCAGGCCTCGTATACTTAGGTTGGCGGGTTCAAACCCAACCTGGGCCAGCTAAAACAACAATGACAATTACAACAAAAAAATAGCCAGGCGTTGTGGTGGGCACCTGTAATTCCAACTCCTTGGGAGGCAGAGGCAAGGGAATCACTTAAGCCCAAGAGTTTGAGGTTGCTGTAAGCTGTGATAGCACAGCACTCTACCCAGGGCAACACCTTGAGACTATCTCAAAGGAAATAAATAGAAGCACCTTTTGGCTGTTGGCTATAGAGAATAAAATATACCAGTAATTTTAGACGAGCCTTCAGCACATTCTTGAAATAGTCTATCTTTATTTTTTGAGTTTAGATTTGTTTTTGAAATGACTCTTAAAAGAAGCATTCAGAGCCAAGTCTGAATAAATGGATGGCCAAATTTTAGAATAAGTCTGTTACTCTATAAAGTATTAATCTTTCATCAAAAAGTATTACTGATTTTCTTGGGCTCTTAACTCTAAAGAAAAGTGAAAATTGCCAGAACTCTATGCAGACCTTGGAAGCTGAGGCAAGAAAATCACTTAAGCCCAAGAGTTTGAGGTTACTGTGAGCTGTGATGCCACAGCACTCTACCAAGGGTGACATAGTGAGTCTCTGTCTCAAAAAAAAGGGGGGGAGAAGAATAGATTATTGTGGGCCGGGCATGGTGGCTCACACCTATAATACTAGGACTCTGTTAGGCCAAGGTGGGTACATTGCTTGAGCTCAGGAGTTCAAGACCAGCCTGAACAAGAGTGAAACCCCATCTCTACAAAA
>CAUYON010008397.1:0-18104 GCA_963573935.1 Arctocebus calabarensis | reverse complement strand
CAAAGGGCCATATTTATATGTATGGGTTCAAAAGCATGCATGGAAAGGCCCAGCTTTGCTGTCTGGTAGGCACCTCCTGCAGGATCCCCATTTAGAACCCACTGTACCTGGGGGGGGGCGGGGGGGGGGGGGGGGGGGGGCCGCCCCCCCCAGGTACATTGGGTTCTAAATGGGGATCCTGCAGGAGGTGCCTACCAGACAGCAAAGCTGGGCCTTTCCATGCATGCTTTTGAACCCATACATATAAATATGGCCCTTTGAAGTCACCATGCAGATTTATTTCTACAACGTTTTCATTCATTCCTGTCTTTTCCCATCAGCACTGCCCAGACAGGTTGAGTAATTTGCCCAAGGTCATACATTGAGTAAGTGGCTGAGCAGGGCATCAGTTCTAGGTTTCCTACCCCCCCCCCACACACCCCCACACCTCTAGTCTGTGGACTTTGCTACCACTCTGTAGCCAGAACACCCTTGGGAGCTGGGCCTGCCTCTGTCCCTGCCTTGGCTCCCTGGTGGCTCCCTCCGGCCCACTGCATCCCAGCCATGGAGCTTATTTCATTCCTTGCAATACCCCACTCTCTGTGTCTCTGCTGTCTGGAACTCTGGTTCTCACTTTACCCTCTCTCAAAAAATCCTCCGGGAACCTACTCACAGTCACACTCAGCCTAAAAGTCCCCCTTCTCAGCAACCTCTCACTGACTTCCCCTCCTTTGTGCACACACTTGGTCCCAAGCATAGTGAGGGGCTCTATACACACCCCACCCCAACTTAGACCGCATGGAGTGCGGCTTCACACTTCACACTCCGCACCCCGGCCTGTGTGCGCTTCTCCACAGCTGCAGCGCTGCGACTGATGGGGTATGGGACTCACAGCGGTGCTCAGTAAACGGTGAGTGGTGACAGTGTGAGTGAGTGAGGGAAGAGCCTGTGCACATGTGCACCTCTGGCCTCCTTGGTCTGGCACGTCCCCTCTGTGCTTTAGCACATGTCATACCCAAGTTCTTCCTTGGAGTATCCCTTCTCTGATGCCTAGGAGGCCACTGGGGCTCTTTGGGGGCTCAGAGGTCTCTGTGCTCAGCCAAGGATACGCTGTCAGGAGAATGTCAGGAGAAAGGAGCCCCAGTACTGGGCCCCTGGACGTGAGCCTTACTGGGGCTGTGGCATCACTGTGAAGCCTGAGAGAAGATTCAAGGTAGGATCTGGAGGAGGCAGAGTTGGATAGAGATGCAGATGTGTCCAGAGCCCAGTTCGGGGTTGTGTTTGTGAATCCTGGGTGTCTAAGTAATGGAGATGGATCTTTAAAGTGGAAATAAGCAACTTGATCTAGAAGTCCAGTACACAATGTGATTTCTTTTTTCTTTATTTTCTTTTCTTTCCTTTCAATTCATTACCTTCCCTTCCTTTCCCTTTCCCTTCTCTTCCCTCTCTCCCCTTTCCTTCCCCTCCCCTCCCCCCTCTTTCTTTCTTTCTTTATTTATTTTTCTTTCTTTCAACAGACTCTTACTCTGTGCCCTGGGTCGAGTGCTGTGGCATCATGATAGCTCACAGCAACTTTAAACTCCTGGGATCAAGTGATCCTCCTGCCTCAGCCTCCCAAGTAGCCAGGGATAATTTTTCTATTGTTTAGTAGAGATGGGGTCTTGCTCTTGCTCAGGCTGGTCTTGAATACCTGAGCTCAAGAAATCTACCATCTCAGCCTCCTGGAGTGCTAGGATGATAGGCATGAGTGGTGCCTGGTGGAAAATGTGATCTTTTCTTGAGCACTATGTGTCAGATCCTACTAAGCAGTTCACATCCTTCATCTCACTTAGTTCTTATGGAAACACATCCCAGGCAAATCTAGTCTCTGTTCCTGAGTTGCCTGATGAAGAAGCAAGGGAGTGAAGAGAGTGAGTAGTGGCTCAAGGTCATGGCTATGTCAGGCCAAGCCAGGTCTCAGAACCCAGGTCTGTGCTGGACTCCAGGTTCAGAAGCCAAGGCTGCATTCCTGTCCATTCCCACCACTCTCTGGAAATGGGAAGGGGAGGTCCCTCCTTGCTTCCAATCTGAGTGGATCTGATTAGGAGAACTGGGGTTGACCAAAGTCATTAACTTTCATTTCAGATCCACTGCTTCACGTCCTCTGATCACCTTCTGTTTGGCAGGCAGCATGGGAAGAAAGCAAAGTTCTATTCACCAAACATGCTTTTCAGGTGCTGGGCAAGGTGTGCTGGGGTCTGGAGCCTCAGAGAAATCAAACGGTTTCAACTTTTAAATGGTTGAGAAATTAGTCCTTGTCCCTGGGTGATGGGATTATGGGTGACTTTTTTTCTTATTTTGTACTTTTAAAATTTATAAAAGTGATTTATAATCAAAGAAAAAATAGCAAACATAACTGCAAGATGCCAAGGAGTCGTACCTCTCCCTACCCTTGTTCATACATTTCTCTTAGTCCAGGTGTGGTTTCCCTGCCTTCTCTGTGCATTATTTAACATCTTATCCATTTTCAGCACCCAGCTCAAATGCTGCCTCTTCCTGATCCCAAACCAAGGTGATTTCTTGTCTACTGTCCTTCTTCCCCACTGGGATGTAAATTCCCAAGGGCAAGGACCTCGTCTGCCTGCTCACTGCCCTATGCCCAAGATCTAAAGGAGGGGCCAGCACGTGAGGAAACCTGTATCTTTTTTTTTTTTTTTTTTGGTGAATAAATGGTTCTTCCCTCATCTGGTTCCTAACACCCATCTCTGTCTCTCCTGGAGTCCTCACTCTGTGGCAGGTGTTCCTCTTCCCCATACTGGCCTGTGTGCTGCTGGCAAAGCTTATTTCAGCAGCCCTCACAGCACCGACCTCAGTAAGTGAATACGTGCTGTCACTCGAAGGTGAGGAACCCAGACGCAGATAGCTACATCTTCCCCTCTTCTGTGAGGAATGAGCTGGGTTGGGAGGAACTGATCACCATGCAGTGCTTCTCGGGGAGAGAGAATTGCCCTTGCCCACTGCAGGATGGGGAGTTATAAAATTAAATGGCATACAGAGGTTGTCACAGTGCCCTCGAGTTGCTGTTTTATAAGGAAGGAAAATTCTAAAGCTCAAAAACAAAGTCCACCGAAGAGCTAAACTTTGGGATATAAAAGTGACTTTTCCTTTTGGATTCAATTTGGTAGCTGCTGTCACCTGGGCGTTCCTCCAAGACAGCAGAATTACTCCTTGTGGAAATCCACAAGCCTTCCATCCTTCCCTGCAAACTCTCCGGCCAGCCTCTTGTTTGTGAGCTAGCTGTCTGCATTGTTGAAGATGAGAGGATAATGGGCAATCGGAGGCAAATTTGGAGAGGCTGAATGGCAGGTGTCTTGGACACCTGAGCTGAAGACTCAGGTTCACACCCTGTCTCTGCTCTGCCCAGGCTGTGGGTTGTCCAGCAGGTGACTTAAACTTCCTGACATTCAATTACCTCATTGCATGATGAGGGTGGAATCTATCCAGAGGATGTCAGGAAAATTAAATGTAAAACACAAAGCACAAAATGTGTAAGATAAAACCTAGAGGTAAATCTTTATGACCTTGGACTTGGCAAGGGATTGAGATGCAATGTTAAACCCATAAGGAACGAAACAAAAAAATGATAAATTGGACTCCATCAAAATTAAAAATCTTTTCTACATCAAAGAAGAGCTTACAGAATGGGAGAAGATATATGTTAATCATATGTCTGATAAGATCTAGTGTCCAAAATATATAAAGAACCTCAACAGACTGTACAAAGAGCTCAGAAATGAAAAGGCCCAATTAGAATAAATAAACCAATTAAAAAGTAAAGAAAAGACTTGAATAGACATTTCTCCAAAGAAGATATATAAATAGCCGGGGGGCACATGAAAAGATACTTAACATCATTAGTCATTAGGGAAAAGCAAGTCTAACCACAGTGAGATACCACTTCACTCACACTAGGATGGCTATAACAGTTTTAAAAATTAAAAATAACAAGTGTTTTTGAGAACATGGAGAAATTGGAACCTTCGTGCAAGGCTGATGGGAATGGGATATGGTGCAGCCACTGTGGAAAATGGTTCATGGTATGTCAAAATTAAACACAAGATTATTATACCACTCAATCCAGAAATTTCACCCTTAGGAGTATATCTAAAAGAATGTCAGACAAATACTCAAAACTTTAAAAACTTGGATATTAATATCCGTAGCAGCACTGATCAATAGCCAAAAAGTAGAAACAACCTGAATGTCTATCAACTGGGTGAATGAATAAACAAAATGAGTTTTATTCCTACAATGGAATATTATTCAGCAGTAAAAAGCAACAAAGGGCTGTAAATGGCACAACATAGATGAACCTGGGAAACATCCTGCTTAGTGAAAGGAGCCAGACGCAAAGGCTACATATGACATGATGCCATTTATACAAAATACCCAGAAGAGGCAAATCCGAGGGAGTCAGAAAGCAGATTAATGGTTCCCAGAAGTGGAGGACAGGGTGAAACTTGGGAGTGACTTCTTACGGGTACAGGGGTTCCTAGATAGAAGTGATGGTTGTGCAACACTGTGAGGCACTACGTGTCTCTAAATTGTACTTTAAAACTGGTTAATGTTAAATCATGTCAATTTTACTTCAATTAAAAAAAAAGTCCTTTTATCATAAGGACATTTGCACGAGACTGTTTATCGCAGCTCATTTTGCGATCACCAAATTGTGGAAACAACTTAAATGCCCACCAACCCAGGAATGGATTAACGAGCTGTGATATATGTGTGGAATAATACCATTCAGCTACTTAAAACGGTGGAGACTTTACATCTTTTCTATTAACCTGGATGAAGGTGGAACACATTCTTCTTAGTAAAGCATCACAGGAATGAGAAGCAAGAATCCAGTGTGCTCAATTCTAATATAAAGGCAGTAGATGAGCTGATACAAGGGGTGGGGTAGGGGAATGAGGGAACAGGGAGAGGGGAGGAGGCAGGGTTGGGGGTCACGGTGCACGGCACACCTCTTGGGGGCAGGATACAATTATAAGAGAGACTTTGTCTAACAAGTGCAATCGGTGTGACCTAATTCTTTGTACCCTTAATGAATCCCAAACAATAAAAAAAAAAAAACTTAGAAAAAAAAACATACAGCACAGAGAAGGCTGTAACAGTAAATGGTGCCTTTACCCTCATTTATTGTGATTATGTTCTCTTCCCACTGGAAGTCAGCATTCCCAAAGGCTGAATGATAAGATATGTTAGGAGGTTACAAAACAGGAAGTGCAGCGACAGAAAGACGGAGGAGAAGAGGGAGACTGTCATCGGTCTTGTCTTTCCGATTGTCGCAAACACTCACTGTGTTGGGAGCAGCCGCCAGACTGGCAGGTGGAAGGACCCAGCCCTCACTGACAGACACAGGGGTGCAGAGGGGGCCCGTGCTCCTTTGGCTGGCACAGCCAGCTCACCTGGGCTGCTGCCCTCTGGGTATAAACCCAAAGTCCTAGCAATGTGCTCTATGGCTTAGGTCCAGGTCCAAGGTTAATATTAGTCTTTGAGCCCTAAAATCATGGGACTGCATGAGACCCTAGAACCTTTCATCTCTTCTTGTTGGGCAGATGGGGAAATTGAGACTTGGGGACCTGGCACCATGCTCCTTGCTCAGTCATCCTCCCCTGTAATAGAGATTGGGATTTTGGTCAGCCCTTTGCTGTCATAGTCCATCTGAAACCTATTTTTGCTTTTACATTTTGTATCTTTGACAAAGAGACTTGGCCCAGGTCAAAAGATCATACAGGAATCTCTGAAGTATTTTGCAGAAGTAGCATGGCTTATGGGAAAGAGCAGGATAACTTGGACAGCCCTTGTTAATAATAATAATAATTGCTCCTGTGTTTTCGAGGTAGGTGGCATGGTGGTCCACACACAGATATGCTACCTGCCATCCCGGTGTGACCTCCAGCTCCTGCACTTATGGATGGCCTGACTTTGGTTAAAAGGCTTAATCTTTCTATACCTGAGTTTCCTCATCTGTAAACGAGAATGGTAATTGTCTACATAAACATTTCCAGAATTGTGCCTAGCACATGCTGGGGGCCTAATAAATGACTAAGATTAATCTTCTTATTGCTGATATTAATTAGAATAATTATCTGGGGGAGGAAAATCTATGTTAATATGCTGAAGCTTGCCAAGGACAGCTTCCCAGAAACAGCAAACCACAGAACCAACAGGGAACAACATCATGTCTTTTGAAAAACTGCCCACAAATTGCATTTTTACAAAATCTAATTTTCTCATTGCCTTCTTGCTTGGGAAATGCTTTGTCTTGGAAATCTAGTGAAGACTCTGTCTTGGCCTTTGAACTCAGGAGGTAGCCCTCTGTGTTTTAGGTGTGAACTTGCTGTTTCCCTGTCCTGGAAAGTTCCCCTAACACACAAGACCACCCATAGATACCAGAGTGTCTCCCTTCAACCCTCCACTTCTTGTCTCAGAAGTCACTTTCTCAGTGAGCTCGTTACTGATCACCCTATTTAAAGTTCCAGCTACCCTCTTACACACACACACACACTCACACACGCACACACACACATCTAACTTATTGGCTTGACTTTTTTCTTCTCAGTATATTATCTGACTTGCCTTGGTATTTATTTATTTATTTTGTGGAGTGCCAAGAACCAACAAGAAGGTCTTTGAAGTCAGGAGTTTTGACCCTCTTGTTCATTATCTTTTCTCCATGTGCCAAGGACACTGCCAGACATACAGTACAGGCTCAATGAACGTTTGCTGCACAGAGGAGTAGGTAGGTGGAAAGGAAGGTTTGCTGGTGGGTTCTGATTAATTCTAAAATATACCTGGCACAAATGATCACAGTAGAAGAAACTAACCTTCCCTGAGTTGTTCCTCAGTGTCAGCCTTGGGCAAGATGTCATTTCATTTTATCTTCACAATAGCCTGTGGATGAGAAAGCCAGGGCTCAGAGAGATTAGGAAACTTATCTGGTCACCAGTTTGTAAGTGGCAGAGCCTAAGGACTGTGCTGTGTCCTGCTGGACACAAAGTGATGCCTTCTCCCTGCCGGCCTCGCACCCCAGGCTAGCAGGGAGGCCTCCCTGGGTGGTTTCTGAGCTGGCTGCTTTGCAAGGCCAGAAGGCCCATCCCTCCTCACCTGTCTGTGTGTGGGGGTGGCTGCTGGCATGTGCGTGAGTCAGGCGGCCCTAGAGGCTTTCAGCGCTTGGGGGTGGCAGGCTAATTAACTGGCCCGGAGCAGCTGGTAGAAGCACAAGGGATTGTCTGAAAGGTCTGCTGAGAGCCAGGACCGGGCCAGGGCTCCCTCCACCAACTTCCTGGGAGAACAGGGTTCAGGCCTGCCATCCCTGTAGCTTGAAGGGTGTTTTCTGTCAAAAAAAAAAAATATCAGACAAGAGTTAGAAAGAACCAAGTGCTGATCCCATCTTTGCCACCAGCTAGTTGTGTAAAATTGAGCAAGTTATTCAACATCTCTGAATCCGCCTGCCTGTGAAATGTTGGCAGTGGTCATGCTTATTTCCCAAATTTGTTGGGAAAATATATGCATCATGCTTAGCCCGGGTGCATGACAAATGTTAGCTAGTTTATGTTTATTATTCATTATTAGGTACAGTTTCCACATCTATAAACTAAGAGGTTTCATTCTGTAGCCACAGGCCTGGCACACAGTAGGTGTTCAGCAGAGGATAATTTTCTCTTCTTCTTTCTTTATCCTTCCTTTAGCATCAGAATCCTGTCATATGTGGTCACTGGGTGTCCACTGCTCCTGGCTCTGCCTTGGAGGTTTCCTGTGTTTTCCTGATTAATGACTGTCTTCCTCAGGCCGAAGGGCTGGGTCCTGAAGTAGCTATTCTGGACACATTATATTAGAAGCCTCATCTTTTTCCTTATCTTCTTCCTTCCTTCTATCCCATTCACCCCTTTTACTAACCACCTACTAAGTGCAGGCACTGGGAACACAGCTGTGAGCAAGACACTGTTCCTGTTACCATGGAGCTTTTATTAGTTAGAGTTAGGCAGAGAGGCAGGAAATAAACAACCATGCAAAAGAAAATAACCCTTTTGAGAAGTAGAAAATAGAATGATATAGTAGAAAGTGAGGGTTAGGAGGATAGAAAAGCTATGTTAGGGGCGGCGCCTGTGGCTCATCGAGTAAGGCACTAGCCCCATATACCGAAGGTGGCAGGTTCAAACCCGGCCTCAGCTGAACTGCAAAACAGAAAAATAGCCAGGCGTTGTGGCAGGCAACTGTAGTCCCAGCTACTCAGGAGGCTGAGGCAAGACAATCGCCTAAGCCCAGGAGTTGGAGGTTGCTGTGAGCTGTGTGACACCACGGCATTCTACCGAAGGCGATAAAGTGAAACTCTGTCTCTACAAAAAAAAAAAATTTTTAAAGCTACTTTCGATGGAGAGTCAGGAAAGGTATCACTAAGGTAACAATATTTGAACCAAGATTTGAAAGACCAGACCCAGCCAAGTGCACTCAGTGAGGAGAAGGGGTTCCAGGCTGAGGGCAAAGGCTCTGAGATGGTGACACTGAACTAATGCCCTTGAACATCCTAAGAAAGCCATAGCTTTGCTCCCCAGCCCAAACCAGCCAGTCAGCTTGCATCTCTAAGGGTTGGTTATTCTGAATTAAGATCCTGGGTGCTCTCAGGATCTCCTGTTTGCAGTTAATTTGTTGCATCTGCCAGAGGTTAGCCATGTCTGTGTTCCTCAGGGACCCTGCCAAAGCTGGTGCTTCTCTCAGATGCTGGTTTCAATTCGAGAAATTGCTTGTGGAAAACCAGGGTGAGCACTGATTAACTCCAAACTCATTCTGATGGGCAGGTGAACAATTGATGGGCGAGGCTGGCATCCAACGTGGGTGAGAGACACCTGCTCTTGCCAATGCAGTGAGATGGAAGCCAGACACAGCAGCCCTCCTCCTAAAGCTGCCTGGGCTCCCATCCGAGGATCCATATTCTCGGTCCCACCTCTTCCCCCCGGGTACATTCTCTTGCCTTTTCTTTGCCTGCCTGCTCTCTGTACCCACAAGGAAGCTCTAAGCTCTACACCTTCTTCCAGTTATGTTGGGATTCTGCCTTCTATGCAAGTTCCTTCTCAGAAACCCCTGGGAGAATTCGCCTCTCCTACCCCTATTCTTCTAATTTCTCTTTGCATGATAAGCCCTCTAAGACAGTAGTCTTCATCTCCATTGTGTTGGGGAGAGTGAGATCCAACTAAGTGTGAGCCTTGGATAGTCAATTATCTCTGCAGTTCCTGGGCCTAGCACGAACTTGGCATTTCATTCATTCATTCATTCATTCATTCCTACATTCATTCATTCAACAAACCTGTGTTGAGGCTCATTCTATACGAGGCACCATCAGAGGTAAGAGGGTCACAGCTGCGGATAAGGTATGTTCCCTACTCTCAAGTTGCTCTTATCCCAGAGACCATTGTAACCCCAAGGGCTGAGCAGATGTGGGTGTGAACTCATAGGACAGGTGACCAATTGAGCCCGAGGTGGTTCAAGGAGGCTTCTTTAAGTCATGTAGAATGGAGAAACTGAAACTCAAGGGAGGGGAATGACTGACCCAACATCTCACTCTAGAATATAGCAGAGCTGCTGAAATCCAAGGGTAAGTGTCCTTGGCACACAGTCAATGCAGAGTGAATACCTCTCTGTCTACTCCCCCATCCAAGTCAGCACAGAATAGGGGGGGGTGAAGGATCAGACCCACTTGGCCAGAGCCTGGGCAGCCTTGCCATATTCTAATGCAAAATCTTCTATTTTCAAGCTACTTCAAATTTTGGATGACTCAATGGGTCCTGGGAGTCATGGAGAGGCTCTTAACAGAATTCAAGGCCAGAGATCAAGACTTCCACCCTGAAGGGTATTTGAGGACAACTCTCTTCTTACTCATGTTTTATTTGTTTGTTTTCAATTATAAAAATAATGTACGCTAATTTTACGTAGAAAATATGGGAAGAAATAAAAATCAACCATAATTCCACCACCCGGACATAACCATTGTCAATATTTTGGTGCATTGAGATAGTGATTTGGCGATATTATTTAAAAATTGCTACACCATATCATTGCTGCTTATTATTTGATGTAATGTATGAATATGATTAACTTATATGTACTTAGCTTGTTGTAAAGTCATATACGTTCCAGTGCCTAAAAATCTCAAAGATCTTCTGCTCCCAAAAGAGAGCTCTCTTCTCTTTTTTTTTTTAAATTTTGAGACAGAGTTTCATTATGTCACTCTTGGTAGAGTGCTGTGACATCACAGTTCACAGCAACTTCTAACTCTTGGGCTTAAGCGTTTCTTTTGCCTCAGCCTCCCAAGTAACGGGGGCTGCAGGTGCCCGCCACAACGCTTGGCTATTCTTTTGTTGTTGCAGTTGTCATTGTTGTTCAGCAGGCCCAGGCTGGGTTTAAACCTGCCAGCCTTGGTGTATGTGGCCAATGCCGTAACCACTGTGCTATGAGCGCCAGGCCCAAAAGACAATTCTTAAACCTAACTCGGTTAGGGTCCTTTAAATGCTGACTAACATGTATCTGTTTGCCTCCGCCTCTTCCCCACCAGGCTGCCTGTTTCCAAAGAGTATTCGGAGCCTTTCTCATCATGCCCTCTCTAGCACACAGCACACAGTAGACACACAGAAGTGAATGGGACAGATGTGCTGTGGTCTGGGGAAAGTGTTCTAGGGTCCTTCAATTTAGCTGTTTTAGGCTGCTGATTATATATTTGTAAGGATAGCTCTTTCTTCTCTGATGTGTTTACTAAAGAATGAAAGTATCTTAGAGCAGGAATTTGTTTTCCCCATTAAGGAATCGCTGGGTCCGAGGACAGTGCCTGGCACACACAGAAAGTCCTTAAGCCATGTTTGTAAAAGACTTTATGATCTGAATAATGTCACTTTGGTAAACAGTGTGCATGGGTTATCACCATAGCCCTATGGCATGGGTCTAACACTATATGCCACAGGAAACTGAGGCTCAGAGAAGTTTGGTGGCTTGTCCAAGTTTGGTGTGTTAGTAAGTGGCAGAGCTAGAACTTGACTCCAAAAGTCAAGTGCATTCTATCTGCTCCTTTTGGGGGGTTGCTTTCCAGATACTCATCCTCAGACACCTGTCCAGTGAAGATGCCCACTATCTCCCCCTCCTTCCCTTTCCTAAAGGTTGGGTGAAGTGCTACTGGGCTGGAGCCGCTAACAGAGACGAAAGGTCCTCCGCAGGGGCACAGCCGTCCATGTGGGCTGGGGCTCCCCTGGCTCCCGGGATTCACGGTCTGCCTTCACCACCTATCTTTTTCACGACTCTATTTCCGCTCTTGTCAACAGATCTCTTAGCGAAATGTTCTCTATCATTGCTGGCTTATTTTTACCCCCTTTATCAGAGTTATTTCCTTTGGTAAATAGCTTCCTGGCGTGGCGGGAAGCCCAATGTGGGTGCCAGCAGCACTGTGTGGACAGGGGGTGTGGTCTGGGTGGGCATCTGGGGCAGTCGCCGACCTGGCCTCACCTTTGGGGGCCATTTTCTGCTCTGATGGCGGCAGCAGCAAGATGCTCATTCATTTCCACTTCAATTTGTTAAAACCATTCTTCCAGGAGGCAGTGTGTGCACAGGCCTCGGAAACAGATAATCAGCGACAGGCGCCCAAAATAGACTCAAAATCAGCAGTGTTTTGTTTTCCTCAAGGCTTTTCATGCCTGCAAGGGGAGGAAAGAAAGGATCCAGAGCATTTTCTGCGTCCAAACACACATCTATTTTACAATAAGACAAATGACTCGTATTCCTGCTATTAAATCAGCAGCATCCCCTCCCCACCAACCACCCTTCTCTGAAGACCTCGCCAGCATTTCCTTTTGTGGCTACAAGAGAAGCAAATAGCAGTTCACACATCTCTGGTGCAGCCCGCCTCTGCCTCCTCAGGCTCTGCCTGCCTGGGAGCTGAGCTTTTTACAAGCTGAGATTTTCATAAATTAACACTGTGTGTTCTGCTGAAACCACTTTCCAGAAGGTGCCGCAATCCAGGCCCTGCTGGCAAGAAATGAGCCAGGGAGTTGCCAGCTGAAGCCCCCATCAGAGGTTAAATCAGGCCTCTGTAGACCCCCTGGGTGGCTGTCTGAGTGCTGTCCATTATCGTTGATCTTTTTAAAGGGACATCAACTTCTGGAGGAGATTCTCTAGTGACCAGGGAGGCCACACATGCTGGGGGGGAGTCCTGGGGGAGGACAAGAGAGCTGGACTTTAGTCGCAGCCCAGTCCTGACTCAGGCTATGACCTTGACCAAGCCACCATTTCCCAGGAGATCAGTTCCTCCTGGTATAATTCTCCATGACACTTCCCCTTTGTAGCCCTTACAGAATGGTAATCTGATACTTGTGGAGCCTTTTGACCACCTAAATTGGGGGGCTCTTCATATTAAAGGATCTGCACGTTTGTGGAATATTTTGACCATCTAGATCAGGGGTCTGCCTATAGGCATGGACTTACATATTGTCAATAGCAGGGCTGAGTAGCCACATAAAGACTGGATGGCCACCAAACCTCAAATTATCTACTTGCTGGCTCTTTAGAGGAAAATTTTTGCCAAGCCCTGGTCTAGATGGTGAGTCCCAGAGAGCAGAAACCATTTCCCCTCTAAGAAGGGAAACACCCTAGGTTACTCAGCTAGGAAGTTCCTGAAAGTAAATGTGAGTGTGAAATTTTAATACCCAGGACTATGAGGGAAGTTACCAATGGAATATGTACAAGTAGAGTGACAAACAAGAAATCCCTCCCAAGATTAAATGCCATGTGACTTGTACATAGGTGGGTAAATTTTGTGTGTCCAGCATAATCTCTTCGATGGTCCCCACTCACAATGACATGACCTCCTTTGAGCTAATCTGTTTGTGTTTTCTGGCTCAGTTCAAGTGGCTAGACCGAGAGTGAGGGCCCCTGGGATCACAGATAGCAATAGAGTGTGGAGGGAGAAGGATTTTAGAATCAAAAGATCTGAGTTCAAATCTTGGTCCTGTTACTCACTGAGCCATACGACCTTGAGCATGTTGGTTTTACCCCTCTGGGCCCCACTTGTCTCTTCTGGAAGATGAGAGGGAAAGAGACTCTTTCTGCAGGGCAGTAATAAAGACAGAATGCAGGGCTATGTATTAGGTGTTTAGAACAGGACCTGGCACTCATTAGGAGTAAATAGTGAGTACTCAGCTCATGTTGGTTTTTACTCCCCTCTCAGATGATCTGGTTTAGATAATTCCTGGTTTTCCTGAGTCCTCCCGGAAATGGTTGGCTTTGGGCATCTCAAGACTCCCTGTGAACTCCACTTTGGGGACAGGAGGCTCTGAAAAGGCCCCTGTCCTGTCCCACTGAAGTGGAAAGCGCTAATAAACCCAGAGGCCCAACATGGCAAATCAGTCCAGCCATACTCCTTGCATGGGGGCCAAACAGTATCTTTGAAAAATATGGTTTTCCTGGATAAAACCTCTAATTGGACAATTATAGGTCTTCTGGCTTCATGCAGACTTTATGACTTTGAAAGCTCTTTGCTGGGATGGGGGAAATTTATGAATGGGATATATTTATTTCTGTGACATTCTGACTCATGTTGTTAACCCAACTTGGGAACTGGACTTCCATTACTTGCTAATTTCTCTTTGCCAGGTGGTTGTTATTCTGCCTTTAGAGAGCCACAGCTAGTTGGTACTGAAACCCAGGCAGAGGGCTTCTGGCTGCTTAAAATATTGTCTAGTACCCAGATTGATTGCTCAGAAAGGAATATGATACTTGGGAATTTTTCAGGGAAGAATTACAATTTTTGTCTCAAATTTTGAAAGCTCAGTTTATCTGGAATTTTCATTCCCTCTCATAGAAATATCTTTTCTTTGGGTACCCAAATCCAAGAACTGTTTTGAAGGTAGGCAATGGGGCTATAAAGACATGTCTGGGCCAATGTAGCGACAAGACTGACTTCACACAGAAATCGTGTTAGTTAGGAAAATGCAAGCCTCTATGACAGAAAGATCCCACAACGTATAAAGGCTCAAACACCATGCAAATTTATTTCTCATTCACACAAGAGATATTTCTGGTCAGTGGATGGCTCTTCTCCACCCAATGATTCAGGAATCCATCTGTTATACTCAAAAAGGGTGAGCACAGATTTTGGAGGCTAATTAGTTACATAAAGAGAACTGTATTAAAACTGAGACCATAATGGATTAAATGTAGTGTGCAGATAGAGTATCTTTGTGTCAATGAGTCCCCTTCCCCGAGAGCAGTGCCAGACATGTAGCAGGTGCTCATCAGTAAATGTTTATAAAAGGAATGAATGAATGAATGAATGAATGAATATCCCACCTGTTTGGCGCCCTCATTCCCTGACTTAAGACAGCCTGATAGAAAGGCCAGACTCCTGGTAAACTATTTCAGGCTGCTTAAAAGTGTACTTGTTGGAAACAGCAAAAGTGCCCATCGAGTCATGAGTGGATTTAACAAATTGTGGTATATGTACACCATGGATACTATGCAGCCATAAAAAGATGGAGACTTCACTATGTTTATCTGGATGGAGCTAGAACATCTTCTTAGTAAAGTATCTCAAGAAAGGAACAAAAAGTATCTAATGTACTCACTACTGCTATGAAATCAATATGTATTCACCTATACATTCACATGAATGGTAAAACATAACTATAGTCCAAAAAGAAGGAGGGAAGAGGAAAGAGAGGGAAAGGGAGAAGGGAGGTGGGAGGAAGAAGGGTATTTGGGGGGACCTCACCTAATGTGCATGATGCCATGGTACATTTCAAAACTATGAAGAAAAGAGTATAATTGTGATGAATGTGTTACTTAGTTCAATGTAAACATTTCACATTGTATATCAAATCAGCACACTGAACCCCATAATTGCATCAATGTACACAGTTATGACTTAATAAAAACAAACCCCCTCCAAAAAAAGGGTGTACCTGTTGAACCCAGACAGAGTCCAAAGGTTGGTTCCCTTTCAAAATCCATGCACTTTTAGTTACTTATCCAACTTACAAATTTCTTTTTTTTTTGTGTGTGTGCAGTTTTTTAGGCAAGGCTGAGTTTGAACCCACCACCTCTGGTATATTGGGCCGGCACCCTACTCCTTGAGCCACAGACGCCACCCTACAAATTTATTTTATTGAAGAGCAATTTAAAAATTACATAAATTGGCTGAGTGACTGTGGCTCAACGGGCTAAGGCGCCAGCCACATACACCTGAGGTGGCGGGTTCAAATCCAGCCTGGGCCCGCCAATCAACAATGACGGCTGCAACCAAAAAATGGCCAGGCATTATGGTGGGTGCCTGCAGTCCCAGCTGTTTGGGAGGCGGAGGCAGAGACTCACTTGAGCCCAGGAATTAGAGGTTGCTGTGAGCCACAGCAATCTATCCAGGGTGACAGCTTGAGGCTCTGTCTCAAAAAAAAAAAAAAATTACATAAATTTGTGACTGTCCTAAACAATTTGGTATATGAATGTTGTACCAATAGATCCACAAGATTCATGATTAGAACTTCTGTTAGACGGATCTGAGCCTACCACTGTAAAAATGACCCAGCCTGTGAGTCAACCTGCCTGACAGTGGCTGCCGGAGTTGGATTCTGAGTGAAAGCATGCTGTGATTGGTTAGCAATGTCTGCCACAGGCTAGGGGGAGGGAAAATGATTAGCAAAGTCATCCCCTGTAATTTACATGATGCTGTCTATGCTAAGATCTTCATGCATTCATGTATAAGGGCGAGGCCCCAAGACGAGAAGTGGCAGGCAGCTGCCATTGGAGATGTAGGTTGGAGGACCACAAGAGGTGGTTGGAGCCACAAAGGACAGAAAATTATCATTTTCTGCTGATCTTCTGGAAAGTTATCTTGGAAATAGAGAGCTTAAGGGAGGTAAGGGCTAGAGACTGGTCAGCTATTATGGCTTCTTCTAAGAGTGTTAGAGGCAGAGCACAGGGTGAGATGTGATTTGGAATCTGAGATTATCATGCTTCCTACTGAGCTAGCCCAACCTCATTTGTGCCATATTAGAAGGGGAAGGAGAAGCTCGCTGTTCTTAGCCATGTTTCTGTGCAAGGAATATACCATGAGGTAGTCGCATGAACTAAACGTGCAATAGATAGAAGGCTCGAGGCTCTCCTGGGCCTGGAAGATGCCTCCCATAGAGACTGGGGGGCATGAAGGGTGCCATCCAGCTCCTGAGCACTATGAACCCCCCACCCCAACTCCACCTGGTTCCACCAGAGACACGGAGTCATGGCCCCCAACCACGATGACCTGGCCATCTGGAGGGAGACAGAGAAGTCCCTGTTTCCTGGCTCCTAAGGTGATATCAGTTACACAACACTTTATCAGTTAAATAACAATATCTCAAGGAAGCAAGAAATATTCCCAAGTTAACCAGAATCATGGATGGCAATAATTATCCTGATTATACTAAAATAAAAATGGGGCCAATGGCATTAATCTAGGAAATGAAGTCAGTCAAAGCTTGTAGTACAGGCCAATTCATGCAGTGCCATGGACAGTGCTGGGGAGGGTGTGATCTATCCTGCCTGGAAGGGAGGTCAGGGCCCTGGACCAGAGACATCTAAGGAGGAGTCGACTGAGGAGGCGGGAAGGGCATTCCCAGCAGAGGGAACAGCATGGCAGGGGAATAGGGCACGTACATGTCTGCAGTAGCATGAGTGTGTGCAGTTGAGGCTGGACAGACAGATGAAGCACAGACTGTGAGCAGCTTCCACTTTATCCGGAGCTGGGGGTGGGAAGTAAGGCTCCAGGCTGAGAGAGGCACTGCCACATCCAGGACAGGGGCCCAGAAGCAGACCGGCTGTACCTTCATCTCCTTCACTGCTCCCAGTGTGGGAGCACTGAGGCTTGGTATCCAAGGGATGGTCTATTTAAAGCCACTTGTGAGTCCGTTCTAGAAGGCACATTAAAGGATGGACGAGAGAGGGGAGGAGAATGTCAGAAGGAAGACACGCCAGAGAAGGATCAGAGGGCTGCCTTCCATTTCTGGCCCTGTCCCTGAGCCCCTCGGGGAGTCTGGGGACAGCCCCTGCCCCTCGCTGGGCCTCAGCACCCTCAGTACTACGGGGTGCTCAATTGTGTGGGCTCCAAGCCAGACCCCAGCCCTTGCCGTCTGCGTGCATTGGCCGAGTTGCTTACCATCTACGCCTAAGTTTTCCTCTTGGTACCGATCTTTTAGAATTTCTGCACGGATTAGATAATGCATGCTCAATCACTTTTAATGGTATCTTTTACATACTAAACACTCCAAATCAGCTATTTATAAAAAAATTATTATTATAAGATGATGATGTAGGATTTTAAACCTTAAACTTAGAAGCTTTCTTCCAAAGTATTTGTAACTGCAAAGTGTTAAAAAAGGTCACACGGAGCTCTTCTGGCTGAAGCCCATAAAGACCCTGAGCCCAGACCCTCAGCATCCCAGTTTGCCAAGGCTGCCTCCCAGCCCTCCCCGGGTACCTCTGCAGAACCCTTAACATAAAAAATTAAAAAAAAAACCCAGATTTAAAGCAATTATTTAAGAGATCTCTGAAGTCCCTTTCAATTGCTCCTTTTAACTCAGTTCTTCCTCCCAAAGCTTGAGCATACATCTGGAAAAAATAGACCTAAAAAATAGATCTAGATTTTTTTAATCTAAAAAACAGATCAAAATCTATTTTCCAAAAGCATCGCTGGAGACAGGCCCAGG
This sequence comes from Arctocebus calabarensis, assembly GCA_963573935.1. Classification (NCBI taxonomy): domain Eukaryota; kingdom Metazoa; phylum Chordata; class Mammalia; order Primates; family Lorisidae; genus Arctocebus; species Arctocebus calabarensis. Next base: position 369 of record CAUYON010008397.1, on the reverse strand, counting down.
GGGATGGTCTGGTAAAGACACACTAAAGCAGACGCGGAGAGATAAGGAAGTTATCTGAGCAACAATCCTGCTTGCAAAAATCCACAGGCCACCAACTATAATCTTTATAGTTTTTTCAAGTCAATACATTTTTATTTAAGGAATTTTACATGTTGTGATTTATTCCACTGCTCAGAGTCACCTTAGTTCCTCCACAGCTTGTGTCAAGATTTATCTTCAAGGTAGCTCTTTTTAAACGGACCCATGCTTTACTTCACAGTTGTTGTGTCAGACAGTCTTATCACAGTTTCCTTGGTTGGTTTTCTTTTATTTCTACTTAAATATAGACATACGGGTAAACTACTTTAAAACTTTCCAACCTGGCTCGGC
>CAUYON010008396.1:0-22118 GCA_963573935.1 Arctocebus calabarensis | reverse complement strand
TATAGTGATCAAGGAAATGCCATGAAGGATATCTGTAACAGTATGATCAAAATATTTCTGAATGTATATGAATCGTGCCCTGTGATTGCACCAATGTACATAATTATGATTCAATAAAATTATTAAAAAAAATATATATATATAACAATGGTCAAGTGGGTTGTCCCATGTCATCACATCTTACAGAATATATCATTAATTGCATACTATGCATCATAATCATTTCAGTGTTAATAAAATTAATTTCTTTAAATAAACTTCTCGTGTTAGAAAAGTTTTAGATTTATAGAATAATTGTCCAAGTAGTACAGAGAATCCCCAGTAAACCCCATCCATTATCTCTTAGTAACATTACTAAGGTGTAATGATCACAATTAATAATCCAGTATTGACATTATTTTTAAAGCCCATACATTTATTCATATATCCGTGGTTTTCTCCTAGCATCCTTTTCCTATTCTAAAATTCAATCTTTCTAGAAAATCATGGTACATTCAGCCACATTGCATCTAGGGCCCCCCCTCCTTGGCTGTGATAGATTCTTAGAATTTTCTTGTTTTAAGGACCTTGAGAGTTTGAGAGAAAACTGCTCAGATATTTTGTAGAATACCCTCAATTGGAATGTCTAATATTTTTTTTCCTTCATGATTAGTGTAGGGTTTTCCACTATACCTTCTCTTTTCATTTTCCATACTATCCTCTTTGGAAGGAAGTTACTATGTACAATCAACACATAAGGAGGGTGGAATTATGCTCCATCCCCTGATGGCAGAATATCCATATCAATTATTTTAAATTCTGTACATGATGTTTGCCTCTTTTCTCCCCAATATTTATTCATTTAATGATTTATTTATGTCAGGTATGGATTCATTATTTTTATATTGAATGTTGGGTTATAATCTAAACCTACTTTATCTCATTTCTCAAAGTATTCTAGTTTTGGTCATTTGGAACTGTTTCCTTTGGCTCCTGTGTCCCTTTGGAACAAACCTGTAATGAGGAGACTTTTTTTGAGTAAATTCTTACTTTTCAGTACTGCAAGATGCTGCAGGCTCATATAATTCCTGTTCAGTTCTAGAATCAGCAATTACTGCAAGAATTCTTGTTAGTTTCATTGAAAAATTGTATCAATGTTAGATATGCCCATCACTGCTGGTGCATTGACGCTCCTAGACCCTCTCTGAGAATTCATAGTTGTGATGGTCAAGGGAACCCTCAAACTTTGAACAAGGCTGGAGATAGTGCCCACTAGAAGTTACAATAGTGTGCTTTAGATGTTTAGCAGAAACAAATGCTCAGCCTCTTTACAGAAGAACATATCAATGTAAGTTTCTAAAAGTATCCCCAAAATTAATTTTATAGACCAATGGCAAGCAAGCAACAATTACTAGTTTTATTAGAAAAAGAAACGTTGGGCAACGTGTGATGAAACTAAGCAAGTCCACGTTTGTGTATCTGTACTACTAACAACAAAAAAAAAATTTGAAGTTAAAACTAAATTAATTACTTAACAGTGAGAAATCATTAAAGTTACAATTACACTTTTTTTACCTTGAAATATGACCTCAAAATACATACTATAAACCAAACTAACAGAAGTGCAAGATGAAATATGCAAATCCTAATGGGTATATTTTGCCAGAATATTTTGAAAAATGAGTAGAAAACCTTGATGAGACATCATAAATAATATAAAATAATTGAGTAGCATGATGTAGGCATCTTTTTAATTGAGTTCTATAGAATATTACATCTAATAACCACTAAATCAGCATTCTCTTCAAGCATTCACAAAACATTTACAAAATATTGATGTGTGTATTTAGCCATTAAGTAATTCAAGTCCTAAATTTGTCCAGTTAATACTGCAATTCAGTCAGAATTCAAAAGTAAACATAAAACCAAACAGCATCTTATGTTTGACAATTTAGTAATTCACTACTCAGTAATTTATGGATGAAAGCACAAATGAGAATATTAAATATTTTGACTTGAATAAAAAAATGAAATATACAAAAATTACTCAAAAATAATACTTACAGCAAAATTTAAAGCCTTGCTTTTATGTTACAAAAAGAAAATGAAAAAACCTAATGGACTTAACATAAGAGAAAATAGAAAAAGAATAATAAAATGAATTTATAGAATGTATAAAGAAAAAAGGATTAAAGGGGATGGCAAGATTAAATGTAATTGAATACAATGTAACTGAATATGGAGCATCCAACAAGACACAAATTAGGTTGATTGCTTCATTTTAGAAGGACTAATAATATTGATAAACTTGTGATAAAACTTAACAAGAATTGAAAATCGGGGGGGTCATGAAAAGAATGTATCACTACAGATACCACAGTTAATAAATAATTAGTAATAAGATTATATTAATAATTTTAGGTAGAAAAAATTGAAAATTACATAAAAATGGGCACATTCTATGCATATAGCTGCAAGAAAAATACAAGTGCTTAAATAGTGTTAACAAACTAAAGTATTATAAAAATATTTCAAATGCTGATTAAAATATTGAAAAATATTTTGTGTATTTCTTAAGGAACTAAACATGCTCTTAGCATACGATGCAACAATCATTCTTCTTAGTATTTACTCAAAGAGTTGAAAACTTATGTCTACACAAAATTTGCCCTTATGTCTACACATAATTGCCAAAATGCTGAAGCTATCAAAATGTCATTCAGTAGGTGAATGGATAAATAATCTTTGGTACACAAAGATAGGGAGGATAACTAAGTACTGAAAAAGAATGAGCTATCAAACCATAGAAGGAAACTTAAATGCATATTACTAAGTGGAACAAACCAATCTGGAAAGGGCACAGACTGTATAATTCAACTATGTAGTACTCTAGAAAAGGCAAAACAATGACAGTAAAAAGAACAGTAGTTGTGCTGGGTGCCGTGGCTCATGCATGTAATCCTATCACTCTGGGAGGCCGAGGCAGGTGGATAGCTTGAGCTCACGACTTTGAGACCAACTTGAGCAAAAGCAAGACCATGTCTCTGCTAAATAGAAAAACTGAGGCAAGAGGATCGCTTGAACCCAAGAGTGAGCTACAATACCATGGCACTCTACCCAGGGCGACAGCTTGAGACTCTGTCTCAACAACCACAACAAAACAACAGTGGTCCTTAGGAGGAAGGGCAAGGGAGATAAAAAGGCAGAGCACAGAGGATTTTTAGGACAGTGAAATTGCTTTGTATGATATGACAGTGGTTAACACAAGCTATTATACATTTGTCTAAATCCACAGGATGTATTAATGCAACAGCAAGAATAAACCTAATGTAAACAAATTATGCACAAATTATGGACACAAATGATGTATCAGTGTGGGTTCATTAATTGCAGCGAGTATACCTCTCTGGCAGGGATGTGGACAATGGGGCAGGTAGGCATGTGTAGGGTAGGGGACATATGGGTTATCTCTGCACATTCTGCTCAATTTTTCTAAAAATACTGAAAAAGTAAAGTCTATTAAAAACCACAAAAAAATGCTGATAAAAAAACACTTCAGTCATACATTTCTTCAGTGAATAATTCTACTATATATTTAAGGAATAAGTAATTTCAGTTTCATATAATTTCAGTTTCATATGACATCTTCTAGAGATTAATTAAAAGAAAATACTTCTCAACTCATTTCATGAAGACAGCAAAACTTTGATTTCCAAAATAAAACTAGTAAAAAAGGAAATTAAAGATTAATCATGCACATTATTACTGATACAAAACATTAGCGAACTTAATCTAGTAATATATAAAATAACTTAATGTTTCATGACCTAATTAGACTGTTTCCAAGAGTGAAAGGCTTGCATAATATCAGAAAATAAGTCAATGTAATTAATCATATTAAGAGATTAAAGTGATCAATTGCCTAATGAATTTCATAGATAAACCCCAAGACAATTACAAAAACATAATTTGACATTTTATCTATTTATAAAGAAAGTAGCAACTTGGAGCAATTTTGTAGAAATTTTTTTATTTTAATAAACAGTATCTACAATAAACTTTTAATATAGATTGCTGGGACGTGGAAAACATTCTCACTGAGATAAAAAAGGAGAAAGCTCTCTAGTACCACTTCTTGCAATAAATATAGTATCAGAGATTCTGCCTCGTGCAATAAAGCACCAATAAGAAAATGTATGAGGATTAGAAAAACTAGAAAACACAATTTTTGTTACTCATATGGGGTACTGCTTTGTACATAGAAAAACTACAGTTTCTGAAACACAATCAGTATATAAAACATATTTTTAGATAAACACGTTAGCACAAAATAAAACAAAATTTAAAAAGAACATTTTAATATCACTAAAATTAGAAAAAATTATAGTCAATCTAATAAAACACGTATGCAAGACTTCTTAAAAGAACCGTGTGCAATTTTTTTTTTTTTTTTTTTGAGACAGAGCCTCAAGCTGTCATCCTGGGTAGAGTGCTATGGCATCACAACTCAGAGCAATCTCCAATTCCTGGGCTCAAGTGAGTCTCTTACCTCTGCCTCCCAAATAGCTGGGACTACAGGCACCTGCCACAATGCCCGGCCATTTTTTGGTTGCAGACGTCATTATTGTTTGGCGGGCCCGGGCTGGATTCGAACCCACCAGCTCAGGTGTACATGGTTGGTGCCTTAGCCCGTTGAGCCACAGGCACCAAGCCAAGAACTGTGCAATTTTTAAGAGACATTTGAGATAAGCTAAACACATGGGAAAGATGGCTATGTTCATGGATAGGAATACTCACTATTGTCAATATATCATTTCTTCCTAAATTGATTCAGAGATTCAATAGAACATCTATCACAGGCCCAATTTTTTGTTGTTGTTGTTTTATTTTATTTGTTTTTAATTTGACAATTTGTACCTAAAACTTACGGAAATAAAAAAGCCAAGCTGCTATTGTATAAATCTTGTTTTTCCAGATCTTAGAATTAAAAACCACACAAGAAAGTGTAGCATCAGAACAGGAAAAAATAAATAACACATGAAACTGAAGAAAGAACCCATGAAATAGATTTTTGACATATGATTTCTGAAGAATATGGGGAGTATTGAGTATGGCCTAGATTTTGAATGAACAGGTCTAGAACACTTCAATATTGTTATCATTAAAAATATACTTCACTATTTCACATGGAACCATAAAATCAATTGAGGATAAATACTTAAATGTCAAAGGAAAAAACTGTAAATAATTGATATAAGCTTGTGGCTATACTCTTTTAAGAGATGATATTTGGGGAAATATGCGCACACATAATGCCATATCTGCCTATTACCTATCTAGTTAGCTAAAAATTAATATCTTCATGCATTAATATATGAATATATATATGAACATAGCCATATGTGAGTACATCTTACACATATATGATACACACTCTTATATATGGAATGTATTATGTACACAGCTCCAATATATGGATACATTTTACATACACATATGCAAATACATAAATGCATATGTAAATATGCCTATATTTTATATATATTGATAATAAATTTGAAAATATTAAAGAAATCAGACTGAGAAATATTCTGAAATGTCTGTGTACTCCCAAAACATCAAAACCTTTAAAGGCAAAGACTGACTGAAGAATACTCCAGATTAAAGAGGAACAACAACAAAAAACATGACACATAAATGTAACTTGGGACTTTCCATTTGTTGCCAGACTAGATCAGAAATGTTTTCTTTTGCAATAAAGATAACATTGGGGCAATTGGAAAAATTTTGATGTTTCTTGTAGTTTAGATGATAATTATGTATGAATATTAATTTTCTGATTTTGATAATAGGCTAAGGGAATCTATCTGTTATTAAAAATGTTATTAAAGGTCTGAATTTCTTAGGGATAAAGGGGAAACAAGTACACAAAATATTTTTAAGCGATGCTAAATAAATCCACATATGTAAATGAGTAAGAGACCGAGAGACAGAGACAGAGAAAGAGAACAAGATTGAAAGGGAAAGACAAAGCAAGATAGGGACATGGGAACAAAAAGGAAGGGAAGGAAAGAATGGACACAGGTGTTTAGGAGTTCCTTGCAATTATTTTGCAATATTTTGGTAACTGTGAAATTGCTTTAAATTACTTTCAAATAAAATATTACGACACTAAAAATTAAGAAATTATGCTCCTTAAAGTCCTATTATAATACCAACATCAACTTTCAATAATCTGTAGATCTAGGGGTTATTTTATGTTTCTAATAAATTTTAAGTTCAGCTAAATGATAAAGACAAAATATATGGTATACAGATATATAATATTTTACATCTTTATGGGGTACCTGCAGTATTTGACTACATGCATAATGATCAAACAAGGTTTCTAGGATATTTATTACCCCGAACATTTATCATTTCTATATTTTCTAGTCCTCCCTTCTAGCTAATTTGAAATATATAAAACATTCTTGTTAACTATAGTCATTATATTGTGTTATCTAACATTAGAATTTATTCCATCCCGTTAAACTAACCTCTCTTCATGTCCCCTCCACCAACATCCTCTTCTCAGCCTCTGGTAACTAACATTTACTGTTACCTCCATAAGATCAACTTTTTTAGTTCCCACATATGAATGAGAACATGCAATATTTGTCTTTTCATGCCTGGCTCATTTAATTTAACATAATGACCTCCAAATCCATTTAATTGGAATAAAAGATTACTGGCACAGATTCCAAATGAATGGTATTTTGAGTCGGCCTGATGATAAAAGAAGAAACCTTGATTTTAGAAACCAACATAATTGGCTTCAAGTTCCCAACCTGAAGAGCTGTCATTTCTCTTTTGTCTCAGTTTTCTTATGTCTGAAATGGGAATAAAAATGCATACCTATTTTGAGGATTTAAATATGGTAATAGTCTGACATTTGATAATCACTTGAAGAAAATAACTTCAAATTTTTTCCCCTCCTTCCTACAAATACATTCATATTTTCAGACACATGCCTTTTTCACAGTTCTATTGCAAGTTAAAAAAAAAAAAAACTTTTGTGAGAATATATCAAACTAATATTACTAAAATCTAAACATCAAATATAAGTAGAATTAGATAATCATTTATTTTATGTTTCCTATGAACTGACGACAATACACATTTACATGGGTTTAAAAATTAGATTTTTAATTTAAAGAAAAAATTAGACCATAGAGTGAGTGCAGAATGCCCACGTTTAATACTCACAATCCCATGTCAGGTTTGGAGGCTCATTCCACTTGTTGTGTGACACTTTGAGGAAATGATGGGTGCAATTGTGGGTAAAACCGTCCTCTCGTGACAGAAGGGAACACCTCTACTTTGCATACATTATCACGTCGGTTTATGAGCTAATTCCTGCTTAAGGTTAACAGCAGCAACTCTTAAGAACACTGGACTCAGTCATGCATTGCTGATGAAGGCAGTGACTTTGCATGCATTTTTTTTTTTAATTTTAATTTCTAGACCCTAACATGGTTCCTGGAGTATAATAGACTTCACAATTGTCTGGTGAATGGATGAATAAATGAACACATTGATTGTAGTGAAAGTTTCATTTTGTAAGCAATTGAAATTCTTTTGATTACAAGTACCAAAAGAATACCAAGTCAGTTGACATAAACAACAAATGAAAGAGTAATTAGCTTATCCAATAATGACTCCAAAGAACAGGAGCCTGGCTCACATGTGAGTTACATCATATATGTTTTCATAAGCACATATTTGTCCATCCTCAATATCTGAACTTTTTCTCTGGCCAGTGCTCTTAAAGGAACCAGTAGGTTGCAATGGTTTCATAAGTAACATTTAGCATGGCAATACTCTAAATCACAAGAACAATATTATTTATTTCGTTTTTGTTTTTAAAAGAAAAGGATACCTTTTACCACAGTCCTACAATTAGGCCTTACCTATATCTTATTGGACAACATTTGGCTACATAATCAGCCCTGCAGTCTTCTTTAGCAAATAACAGGGACTTACTATGGTAGGTTTGAAGGTCTAAAATAGGTTATGAATTCAGGATAAGTTAACTTACCTTCTTTGAGAGAAGGGGCATATACAGAATGCCTGAATAATACTGGAATTTTGTTAATAAGGATTGAAGGGAAAATGTACTTTAACTTCACTAAAATATGTATGTATTACTAAGAAAGCTGTTTAGGCTGGGTGTGATGATTCACACTTGCAATCCTAGCACTCTTGGGAGCTGAGGAGGGTGGTTTTCTTGAGATGAGGAGTTCAAAACCAGCCTGAGCAACAGCAAGATTCTAACTCTCCTTAAAAAAATTAGAAAGATTAGTCAGGCCTGGTGGTGGGTGCCTGTAGTCCCAGCTCCTTAGGAGCTGGAGGCAGGAGGATTGCATGATTCTTGGAGTTTGTAGTTGCTTTGAGCTAGGCAGACACACACTAAAGCTCTCCAGGTGGGCAATGGAGTCAGACTCTGTCTCAAAAACCAACAAAAAATAAAGCAGCTCAATATTTCTCAAAATATAATATCTTAGGGAAACATTATTTTGTTCAAGTATTTAATAGTAGATTTCAACGGCATTTTGGATTTCCTGGGTTACAATATCTAGCAGGACCAGAAAAGATAATAAAAGATGAATCTTGCTTAATCACAATAGTTGCTCCTGTTTCCTAAGAAAATGAAATATTTAATGTACCTAAGGCTTCCTTTCCCTGCAATATAAAGAGAGGTACCACAACAGTTATCCACGCCTTGCAGATGAAGAAATAGACTACTGAGAATCTTGTTTATCTTGGTCAAGGTTACACATCTAATAATAACAGAGTTAGGTTTTAAAATCAGAACTGTCTGACTGACAGCCTCAGGTCAGCTGCCTCTTAATGAAATAAGTGTATATAGGAAATGTTTTCTGTACAATATGAAGTTATTTTAAAAGAAAATAATACTCAAAAGAATTGCAAATAAAAGACATTATTATTTTAACAATTCTCATCTATTCTATGTTGCTTCGGTGTGTAATTTCATATTCAAAACCCTAAAATTAAACTGTAACTTCCCTTCTTATGTAAAGATGCAGATTGTATTCATTTTAAAGCTAGAGATAATTTCCAGTGTAGTAGATAAATCAGTATAAAATGCTGAAGGAAAAATGTGGACAATTATGAGCCAAAGTTCAGCATAATGTCATAGAGTAAATTTAATCTGGTGAGCTTCATGAAAGTAGAAATTAGAAATCTAAATTAAGCCTTAAGGCTCAATAGACTTTCTCTTTCTATCTCTCTTTGCATCTCAATTATACTGTGTTTTCCTCTTAACATTCTCTTTAATAATTTGCGTTTTCTTCAGAACTTGCGCTTTTTGATCCATGTACCCTATCAAAAATTTCGGTAACAAAATATTATAAACTAGTCTTAAGGTTGTTAGAGACTTTACTTTTCTGTATCTAGATAATCTGGCCACAGGTTTATCAATTTTATTAATTTTTTTGAAAAAGTAACTTTTATTCTGTTTTCTAAATGATTATTTTGTTTTCAATTTCATTAATCTCTGATTTAATTTTGGTTATTTTTTTCTTCTGCTGGGTTTGGGATTACATAAAGGGGAAATAACAACAGATGCCACAGAGATACAAGAGATCATCTCTGAATACTAGAGGAAACTTGATGCCTGGAAATTTGACAAGGTGGGAGAAATGGATCAATACCTGGAATCACATTCTTTCCCTTGACTTAATCAAGAAGAAACAGATCTCTAGAACAGACTGATTTCAAGAACTGAGATCAAAAAATAATAAAAAAAATTTCCCAACAACAACAACAAAAGCCCTAATCCAGATGGCTCCACACCAGAACTCTATCAAACCTTCAAAGAAGAGCTTATACTCACACTGCAGAAATTATTCCAAAAAATTGAGAAGGAAGTCATCTCCCCCAACATGCTCTATGAAGCAAACCTTATTCTGATACCAAAACCAGGAAAAGACCCAACTAAAAAGGAGAACTTCAGACCAATTTCACTAATGAATACAGATGCACAAACTCTCAATAAATCCTAGCCAATAGACTACAGCTACACATTAAAAAAAAATCATTTATCATGATCAAGTAGGTTTCATACCAGGAATGTAAGGCTGGTTTAACATACATAAGTTCATAAATGTAATTAATCGTATCGACAGAAGCAAAAACAAAGACCATATGATCCTCTCAAAGATGCAGAAAAAGCATTCCATAAAATTTAGCATCCTTTTCTAATTAGAACACTTTAGAACTTAGCCATAGGTAGCACATTTCCTAATCTGATCGAAGCCACCTATGACAAAACCACAGCCAATAAAGGGAGTAAAACAGAAAACTCTTCCACTTTGAACTGGAGCCAGACAAGGTTGTCTTCTCTCCCCACTGCTATTCAAATTAGTGCTGGTAGTTCTGGCCAATACAAGCAGGCAAGAGAAGAAAATAAAGGGCATCCACATGGGGGAAGAGGAGGTCAAACTCTCCTTCATTGCTGACAATATTATCTTAGAGAGTCTCAAAGACTGAACTACAAGACTCCTGGAAGTGATCAAAAAATATGGCAATATCTCAGGATATAAAATCAATGTCCACAAATCAGTAGCCTTTGTGTATGCCAATAACAGCCAAGATGAAAAGCTAATCAAGGACACAATTCCCTTCCCGAGAGCTTCAAAAAATAAATAAATAAAATACCTAGGAATAGTTATATACCTAACAAAAGAGATGAATGAACTCTATTAAAAAAAACCCAAAGAATCCCTATTCAATAAATGGTGCTGGGAAAACTGTATAACCACATGTAAAAGATTGAAACTGGACCCGCACCTTGAACCACTTAAAAAAATTGATTATAGAAGGATAAAAGATTTAAATCTAAGGCATGAAACAATAAAAATCTTTGAAGGAAGTGGGGGGAAAACAATTGAAGATATTGGCCTCAGGAAAGATTTTATGAAGAAGACCTCTGTGGCAATTGCAACAACAACAAAAATAAACAAATGAGACTTAATTAAACTGAAAAGCTTTTGTACAGCTAAGGAAACAACAACCAAAGCAAATAGACAACCTCAAAAATGGGAAAAGATATTATGAATCGGACAAAAGCTCGATAACTAGGATTTATAAAGAATTAAAATTAATCAACAAAAAAACAAACAATATCATTTATCACTGGGCAAGGGAGATGAATAGAACCTCCTCTAAAAAAAGATAGATGAACGGCTAACAAACATGAAAAAATGCTCATCATCCTTAATCAACTGAGAAATGCAAATTAAAATTACCCTGAGATATCACCTAACCCCAGTGAGGATGGCCCACATCACAAAGTCTCAAAGCTGCAGATGCTGGCGTGGACGTGGAGAGAAGGGAACGATTTTACACTGCTATTGGGAATGCAAACTAATGCAACCTTTTTGGAAGAAAGTATGGATAATCCTCAAAGAACTCAAATTAGACCTCCCATTTGATCCTGCCATCCCATTACTATGTATCTACCCAGAAGAAAAAAAAAATTCTTTTATCATAAAGACATTTGCACTAGACTGCTTACTGCAGCTCAATTCACAATTGCCAAAGTGTGGAAAAAACCTAAACACTCACCAACCCAGGAATGAATTAACAAGCTGTGGTTTATGCATACCATGAAATACTACTATTCAGCCCCTAAAAAGATGGAGACTTTACATCTTTTGTATTAACCTGGATGGAGATGGAACACATTCTTCTTAGTAAAGCAACACAGTAATGGAGAAGCAAGAATCCAATGTTCTCTATTCTAATATGAAAGCAGTAGATGAGCCAATACAAGGGAGTGATGGAGGAATGAGGGCATGAGGAGAGGGGAAGAGCAAGGGGTTTAGGGGTCACAGTATATGGCACACCTCTTGGGGTCAGGGCATAATTATAAGAGGGACATTATCTAACAAATGCAATCAGTGTAACCTAATTCTCTATACCCTCGATGAATCCTGAACAATAAAAAATTATGAATAAATAAATAAATTAACCTTAAGGATAAGCAATATACTGAACAAAGACATTAGCGACTTAAGCATACATGGGAGTTCATAAAATGTAAAAACTCTTTAACAATTAGTAAGAAGAAATATAACCAAATGGAAATTTGGATAAAGGAATAAGGTAATTCCCAGAAGAGAAAAATTCCAGTTGAAAATTAACATGTAAGTAAATGCTAAATCTGGAAAATTCTAGTGAAAGTAATAGCTTGTATGTTTGTGTGTACACACACACACACACAGCCTATTAGATTGGTATATAAAATGTCTGTCAATATTGATTGATTGTTTGGACTGATAGAAGGTAACATAAACTTTTTTAGAATGCCAGAAGGAGAATATTGGGTCTGATATATTGAATAAGGGCTGGGCGCGGTGGCTCACCCAGTAATCCTAGAACTCTAGGAGGCCAAGGTGGGTAGATTTCTTAAGCTCAGGAGTTCAAGATCAATTAGAGCAAGAGTGAGACCCCATCTCTAAAAAATAGCTGGGCATTGTGGTAGGCGCCTGTAGTCTCCCCTACTCAGGAGACTGAGGCAAGAGAATCACTTGAGCTCAAGAATTTGAGGTTGCTGTGAGCTATGATGCCATAGCACTCAACCCTAGTGTGACTAAGTTTTTCTCAATTAAAAAAAGAAACATACACACACAAAACTCTGATACATTGAGTAAGAATTTGACAGGATCTAATAATTTTAACAGATATGTCCCCATTTCTGAGAAGTTCCATTTTTAAGCATAACATCATTTTTATTGCAGAATTATTTGGGATAAAGAGTTAAAAATAAAGTAGAAATAGTATAAATATCTTTGAGTAGCAAAAAAATGGAATTTAGTACGTTAATATTAAGGAAATAAATTAGAAAAAGTGATCTTAAGAGTTGGCAGCTAGTTGCTGACAGCTAGGAGTGAACAGGTCAGCAGTATTCCCCACTGATCATAAAGTGTTTTCACAGAAAACAAATACTCCAACAAGCAGTGTGTAACCACGATCAAACAAGAAAGTGATAAGATCGCTCTGAACTTCACACTCAAAGGTGACAGTACAAAGACTTCGTACAACCAGAAAAATAAAGGAAACTGTGCATCAATGCTTTTGATTAACTAAACACTGTTTCGTGAAGGAAATTCTATAAACTCCAGGAACACAAAAAAACTGTAGCCTCACTTTCATCCTCTCTCTTCCTATGTAAAAAGTATTAACACATGGCTAATCATTAGATTGCCCCCTTTGTTTTGAAAACATCCACTCAACAGTGGCCATTGCTTTCTTGTATGTTTCTCAAAGACATTCAGCAAAAGACAAGGCCAAATTACTATTTTACCTTCATGTATTAACTTTAATCATGACACTCCTCACCCCACTGTTATTCATTTTTTGCTTCTGTGCCTTCTTCCTATCAAGACCATGAGTCCCTGGAGAGAACAGACCGTTGTTATTTTGGCATCTGATGCCCAGTACAAGGACTGACAAATGCTCAAGGAATCTCTTGCTGAATCAGTAAACAAAAGAATGGATTCATCAGTGAATTAACAGCCAAAAAAATAAAACCACTGGGAAACATGCTGAATTTCATGGTGCATACATCATTTTCCATATAAAGAGTATATTATAGATTAGTTAAATAACAATGAAAAGTAATCAGTTTTTCTCACATTTCCTTCTGTCATCTCACATCTCACCTCTCCATAATCCTACATGATTAAGTAGGAGATAAAATAAAAAATGCATAGAGATATCTCAGTTTATCAATTTTCAAACTTGCAGCTTCTATTTACAACTTCCAAAGCCAAAGTTTGAAAGTTGTGTGCACAGTAGTATATTAATTACGGGGATTATAAACCCTGTGGCTTGAAGTGTTGAAACAGAAGAGAGTTTTAATTTTAGGGGAACTGTCTCTAGATTTTAATGTTGAATAAAATTTCTTGTATCGACCCTGCACTAATGAAGATCAGAATGTTCTTAGTGTGATGAGAACTGCTCCCATGTTGATTACCTCTTGGTGAGTAGAGAGGAAATGAAAAACCAAAAGCATTGATTTTGAAGAAATTTCTCATCTTGCAAACCACATATTACCCAAATAGATTTACTCTTAATCTTTTAATAAACTGAAACAGTTAGTGATTTCTGCAAATGGTGTCTCAGCCTAATCTCACAGAAGACGCCACAGTTCTGCAGTGGATTAGAAAAGTCTTCCCTCTTTCAATATTTGCCTTTGTTCCTTTCAGTAGCTGAATTTAATTCTTATTATCCTCAACCACAAGGTAATTTCAGATGATGAAATTTATCATGTGAAACCTACACCTTTCAAATAATAATTCACAACTTCAAATTAGATTTGTGTATGCATGTATGTGTATGCACACACAGCTTACCTGAAGATGGCAGTCTCATTTTTGAACATAAAATTTATTGTATAGATTAAAATGTTTTTAGACATTAAAAAGAATCAAACACTGTTGTTTGTAGAAAAAGATAAATCTCCCATTATCCTTTGGTTCATGATAAGAAATGAAGTTTCCCAACTAGAAAACGAAAACAACCTCACATTCTGAACAATGTGGGTGTGCCAATAACACTAGGTGAGTTTGAAAAGAGTTCCCTTTCCTAATCCATCAGTCTTCTCTTTCCTGATCCATCTTGCACCTACCCAGGTTGAGATGTTCATTATATCTTGCCTGGATTGCCATATCTTCTTCCTAATCAATTCTCCCACAAAATTTCAGCAATCCATTCATGACATTATTCCTATCAGAATCATTGTCATAAAACCATATTAAATAATAAAAGAAAAACAAATATGAAATTTTCTTGCTTATATCTAAAATGTTAAAACTCTCAAGCTTTTGTAGGTCCCATTGCAGATGTCACAATTTATTTTTATTCTGATTGCCATAGCTCTTTCAAATAGACATAATTGTTTTCTCTAATACATTATGACTCTGAGACACTGAGACTCTGAGAAAAATTGAGGTCATGAATATAAAGTCAAGAATAGGGGTTGTCAATGGAAGCATTATTAGTATTTTAGTTTGAGCAGTTCCTCATTGTAGGTACTCTCCTGGACCTTGTAGAATCTTTAGACCCTTCCCTGACCTCCACCACTCTCACCACTGTATACTCTATACTACTTTTTACTATGCCTTTGCACCCAGATGTGAAAAATAAAATGATTTCCAGACCCTGCAAAATACTCCTTGCTAAATTGCCAAAATTGCTTCCAATTGAGAACCACTAATCTCACGTTTTATCATTACTTTATCTTCATTAATTCATCCATTCCTTCATTCTGTTCTGGGACATCTTTAACATTTTCGACTTGGTGCTAACCTACCTGAGTTTTAAAACAAGCTCTGCTCTTCACTGTTTTATGACCTCTAGCAAGGTCTCACCCATTCTCTGCTGTAGAGGGCTGCTTGTGTGAATTTGGGAATGATCATCACACTTAACTCACAAGTGTGTTATGAGTACCAACTTTGGTTTTCTATGCAAACATCTTAGCAATAGTGCCATTCTGAATTGGTCACCATAGTGATTAGGATGAAGTAATATCATCTCTATCAAGCCACTTTTTTTATACTCTTACCCTGGACTAGCCAGATCAAAGAGCAGAGAACCATAACAAGTCCTGTGAAATAACCCATCACAGGGAGATAAGATATCAGGCATCCATCTTTATCCAAGGCCAAGAATATGTGTGCGTGAGGCTAACTGATTGTACAGGGGCTGGATTTGGTGTTCTTTCCCATTTCTGAAGGCTAAAACTGGAGAGCTGCCCAAATTCATGGACATCGAAGGATTGAGGACAAGAAGACATTTTTAACAAGAACAAAAATTATTTACAGGCGTGATTTTCATACACATGCTTCTTTTGAAAATCAATTACCATGATGGAGGCAGTGTTCTGTGCTTTATTATATATATTATATGCATATATGTAAAATAAAAAATATATATAGTTTTTTAATTGCAGAATATTAGGGGGTATGCATGTTTTGTTTACATAGTTGTTTTTGCACAGATGAATCAAAGCTATAGGTGAGCTCATCCCTCGGTATGCAATGTACCCAATAGTTGTGAATTTACCCATCACCTCCTCGCCCTTTCCCCTCAGCTTGATTTTCCTGGAGATTTACTTCCCTATGTGCTGACTTTGAGTGAAATAAATATAGAAGGAAATGCTAGCTCTGTTTTAAGCATGAGTGGGGAGTAAAATTAAGTTCCATGCTATGAAGGACATTTTGGCTATACTAATTTTCTCAGTTTCATGGGCCCCATTTTGTTCTAATTATCATTATGGGTATAAAATTAGAGTACATCTCACCATGGGTCCAAATTTCTAAGGGTCTAATATAACAAAATATATAATTTAAAATGTGTTTTCAATTACAATAGTTTGAAGGCCCCATGAATACAGTACACTAATGGATTTTTTTTTTTTTATAAAAAACTAAAACCCAGCTGAAGTCTAGCTCTTACAGTCATTGCATTCATTTCTGGCCTCTTTATGTAGCTGCAGGTCCAAGAAGTCATGGCTCTGTTGCATTCATTTTCTATTATGCTTCCTAGTACAGTGTTTTGACCAAGTCTGATTATATAGCTCAATTGGAGTGAAGGAAATTACCCGATAATTTAGAAAAAAATTCCCTTTGAAAGCCTGCAGGAATCTGCTCTTCAATTTAGAAAGAAATTTACAGGATCAGGTTGTTCGTATGAGTTGTAAGTATTGTTTAGTGTTTTGACCCAAGGTTGCTTGATACATCATTCAACCAAATATGATTTTATGTCTGTCTCTTTTTCTTTCTTTCTGTGATATGAATTCTGATGAGTCAGAATATCTTTCTCTGCCATCAAATCTTGCATACTTTTCTCTCTGTAGCTGTTATACTGGTAAATATATTCAAGTCCTAACTGTAATAAATAAGGTACTCACTATAACTTTGCTTAAAATAAGACATAGGAGCATTTTCTATTTTCCAAAGACTGCCTTCTAAAGCTATTTTCATTTTTTAGAAAATGAAATTAAAAAATCACAAATGCATATGTTAACAACCTGTGTTGATTGGAAATGCCCAAAGGTGCTCGTGAAACTGAGCTCTCGTGCAATCAATCTTTCTTTCTTTTATGTCCTAAATTTCATCTTCATTGAAAATTGCCTGACCCTTGTGGAAGACTGCTGTTGGGTACACATAGAAAGAGGTTAATTAGTACACATTTCTCTATTTTACAGAATCCAGGCTTTTCCTCTGTCCCTCAGTAGGGACGTGTTACATTTTGCCCTTTAGTTGCTGAGAATAATTCTGGTCCTCTCTCTCTATAAAATAAACCTTCCACATAACATAATAACATTTTGTACTTTTGCCATGCCCAAGATCAACCTTGTAACATGAATTAATAAGCAGAATGTGCTCACCAATAGCTGAAGTATGCGTCCTGTCTGGTGAGAAGATCAAGTAGGTACAGGGGCAAAATAAAACATAAAAATGCAATCTCAGGAATGGGTACTGGACACAGTAGATGGGAAGGACTCGATTGACTCCCCCTGCCTGAATTGGGATTTATGACACAGGACTTTGAAAGCAGCAAAGAAAGAAAAGGCATTTTTCAAGGAGGGCATGCTATATGTAAAGCCCTGGCAGTACAGGAGATGTAAGGTAAAATTAGGGAACTATACACATTTGATATTTAAGACTCTCAGGACTATCGGGAGGCTGAGACAAGAGAATTGCGGAAGCCCAGGAGCTGGAGGTTGCTGTGAACTGTGAAGCCATAGCACTCTACCAAGAGCATCAAAGTGAGACACTGTCTCTTAAAAAAAAAAAAAAAAAAAGAATCTCAGGGCTCATGTGGGGAAATGAAAATGTCAATTTTGAGAGCATAAATGTATGCATGATCTATGTACAAATGACTTAATAAAAAAATGAGATGTGTCATAAGTTTTCTAAATCTTATCATTTCATAACCACAAATTAGACACCCCCCAATATTTCGTATGCTGATTTCTTTGCTGTAATAGAAAGAACACAGGACCTGAAGTCAGAAGTTCTATATTCCCACCTGCCCACAGAGTTACTCTGGGCAAGTGGTCCTCTGCTGAGCCTTAATTCTGTCAGCTGATATTGAGGACAATAAAGTATTAATCTCCTAAAACATTTTGAGAATGGTACATGGGTTGAAAAAACTTTGAGAAACTTTGAAACTTGAAAATATGAATGATGAATGTCTTTCTCTCATATTCATTCAATGTCAAATGAATGTGTTTCTCTCATATTCATTCCTCTGTTTTTGAAAATTTGAAGGTTTATCATGTATGAGGGACTGGGCTACCGGTAGGCTATTTATCAGTAAGGAAGACATAGGTAAGTCCCTTGTAAAGACTACAAAGAGAAAGTATTTCAGGCAAAGGAAATGGAAAATTCAAAGATCCCAAAATAGAAATAACATTAGTATAATACACACATATACACACACACATACACAGACCCTTATAGAAGATGAGAGTGACTATAGTGTTCCTCCAACAATTAAGTCCTTTGGGGAAGGATTAGGGCAGTGAAAACTTTACATCCAAGACATACAACATAATTGTAGCTATAGGACACGTGGGCCATGAGGCCAGCAGCATTATGTGCCATGGCTTTACCCTTTGACACCTTCTCACCAAAAAAGAAGAGAAATCCTTTTGTGTTGCTAGGATACCTCAGCTTTCTAGATTTCACAATGCCTTGGGCTTTTGACTCTTGCACTTTCATGTCTATTTTCATCTGTCAGTGTTCTCAGATGTCAGCAAGCCCTGCACTGTCATCTCGCTTTGCAAGATACAGACCAATTCTCTTACTACTCCTCCCAAGTGTGGAGCTTCCCTTCCATCCTTCTAATGGGTCACTGAAGTTCATCAAATTGTCCAATTGGAACATGAACGACAAAGTACCAGCTCTGACCCTTTAGTGGTATGCCTTAAATACCACATGAGGAGACAGTCTAAGCTAAGTTGAGGAGCTTGGCGGAGACGGGGAGAGCCAACTGGTCAACAGCTTTCTTGGACTGGGTGAAGAGGAAAATGGTAGGCTTGGGCTAGACTTGACTGAAGGAAATCATGGTTGGATCACTCTTTATCATGTATCATTTTCAACATATGTTGTGAAGTACCAGATAACACACACACGTGCATGTACACACACGCTTCCAACTATGGCATTGTTTTCCTTAGTAATAACTCCATATAGACTACCACTGCTAGTCTCCACTTCTTGGATGTTATGCAAACAACTTAACATTTCCCAGTCAGTTTCTTTATTTGTATCATGGAAATAATAAGAAAGCTTATCTCCCAAATTTGTGCAGACTCAATGAAAAGTTTCTCTAAAAGGGGCAGTGCCTGTGGCTCAGTGGGTAGGGAGCTGGGCCCATAAACTGAAGGGGGTAGGTTCAAACCTGGCCCCAGCCAAACTGCAACAAAATAATAGCTGGGGTTGCAGCAGGCGCCTGTGTTTCCAGCTACTTGGGAGGTTGAGGCAAGAGAATCACTTAAGCCCGGGAGTTGGAGTTGCTGTCAGCTATGATGCCACAGCACCCTGTCTCTACAAAAAAAAAAAAAAAAAAAAAAAGTTCCTCTATTGTACTTACACTAAGCCTAACACATATGTGTAAAATATTGTTAAGATTACTTTCATAGCCTGAGACATTGCTATATTCCTTGATCACTTCTAAAAGTTTCAAGGGATATAGCAATGTCTCAGGCTATGAAAGTAATCTTAACAATGGAGACTTTACCTTTTTGTGTTTACATGGATGGAGCTAGAACATGTTCTTCTTAGCAAAGTATCTCAAGAATGGAAGAAAAAGTATTCAATGTACTCAGTCCTAATATGAAGCTAATTTATAGCTTTCATATGAAGGCTAAAACCCAATTATAGCACAAGAATACAGGGAAAAGGGAAAGGGAGGGGAGGGGAGGGGGGAGGATAGGTGGTGGGAGGGCAATTAGTGGGATCACTCCTACAGTGCATCTTAGTACTGGTGAAACTAATTAAATGTAGAGTATCAATGTCTTTATATAGTGATCAAGAAAATGCCATGAAGGCTATCTCTAACAGTACGATCAAAATATTTCTGATTGTATATGAAGCACATTGTGCCCTATGATTGCACCAATGTACACAATTATGATATAATAAAATCATTTAAAAAAAATGAAGGGAACACGATAGAAAGTCTAGAAATAAAACCATACACAGTCAATAGGATTCAGTGAGGAAACACACGGTGCTCAAACACCTACTTTACTTCCAGATGAATCAAAGACATAAACACACACTTCACAGAAAGAGACATAGGGTTGGGTAATGAGCACACAAAAATGCTCCTGACGTCATTAGTCAGTGGGGCCAGACAATTAGAACTACACTGAGAAAATAACCACATATATTTAAAAATGGAGGAGTCTAAAAGACTGATTAACACCAAATGCTAAGGAGGGTATGGAATAATTGGAATTCTCGCTTATTCTAACAAATTGTTAACAACCTAAATGTCTAGTATCGGGAAAGTGAACAAGTAAATTGTGGTCTGCTTACACGATGGTTTGTTACCCAGCAACACCTGCTCAAACAGCAGCATGGACGGATATCAGAAACAGCTCCGTGACAGAAGGTAGTTGGACATGGAGAGTACAGAATTTTTGATTCCACTTAAAAGATGTTCAATAACAGGCAAAAAAAAAAAAAAAATACATGATAGAAATCAGAATAGTGAATGCCTGGTGGGGGCGGGGGGTCAGGGGATTAGAGAAATTTCTCTGTATACATGCAAATTGTATACTTTGTTTTGTATATATTGTATAGCATGTTTATTACAGTGTCTGCCCTGGAAGTCTATACGTATTTTAAAATGTAGAGAACTGTACTATAAACATATGTATTTTACTACAAGTAAATTATACCAAACTAGGACTTTTAAAATTTCTGTTTTGTTTTAAGTAGATAACAGTAAAAAATCCTCTTCTCAGCATGGCTAACAGAACAGCCAGTTGGTTATTTAATTGAAAACTGATTAAAAATAGTCAGAAAAGTATGTATGTATATAATATTTTCAGTATTTTATCCTTCATATAAAAACGTGTGTATGTGTATTCACTGCTAATCCTCTGAGGAGTGAGGAGGCCTTTTCTTCATATTCCACATTGTTATTCTTGTGTAAACCATCTCCATATAACTTTACATATTATTTCTAGTCTCAGTTTCTTTAAAAAGGAGTAAGAATTTTAAATGCATTTTCTCCAAGCTATTTATTTTGAAAAACTTCAAACATACAGAAATGTTGAAACAATAACAATAAACACCTGTTTAGCCTCCACCTCTATCAACAACTTTAACATACTGTCACATGCCCCATACATACACTCATAAATAAAGTGAGTTTAGATTCATGACATTTTACCCTGAATGCTTCAATATGTACCTCTTGAGAATAAGGAACAGCTGGGTGGGGTGGTTTAAGCCCATAATCTTAGTACTTTGTGGGGACAAAGCAGGGGGCTTGCTTGAGGCCAGGAGTTTGAGACCACCCTGAGCAAGAGTGAGACCCTGTCTGTACTAAAAATAGAAAAAAATTAGTTGAGCAGGTGTAGAAGTCTGTGCCTATAAGCCCCAGTTACTGGGGAGGCTGAGGCAGGAGGATCATTTGAGCCTAGGACTTTTGAGGTTGCTATGATGTTCCCACTGTGCAATAGTGGCAACTATTTTTATAAAATAAAATAAAGAACTTTTGGCTCGGCGCCTGTGGCTCAATGGGCCTGAGCTGGCGGGTTCAAATCCAGCCCGGGCCCCCCAAACAACGATGGCTGCAACCAAAAAATCGCCAGGTGTTGTGGCGGGCACCTGTAGTCCCAGCTACTTGGGAGGCAGAGGTAGGAGACTCGCTCGAGCCCAGGGATTGGAGGTGGCTGTGAGCTGTGATGCCACGGCACTCTACCCAGGGTGACAGCTTGAGGTTCTTGTCTCAAAAAAAAAAACCTATGAGAATAAGGGGCAGAAAATAGCATAAAAAGACAGACCTTTAACTCATATTAAGTCTAATCAATCACCCTTTTA
>CAUYON010008394.1:0-37452 GCA_963573935.1 Arctocebus calabarensis | reverse complement strand
CTGATTTCCAGTCGAGCTCCGTTTTTATTTCATACACCAGGATTTCAATCATAAATCTCATGAGGACAAGGTAAACAATCCCATCATGGTTCTTGCTGTGCTTGCTTTTTCCTAACTAAACTATTTCATTAACTACATTAATTGTATGGATTTACTTGTTACTTTTATTGATTTAAGGTATTTATGATTTTAGCACAGATTATGGTACAGTGAAAACAGTCCAGAAGCAGGACATGAGAGAAAAATCCCAATTAGGCCACACACACAAACCACAAAAGTGATCGTTAATACTCAGAAAGCCTCATGTCCAGATGGACAGACTCGTCTGGCCATACCAACGTGACAGAAGAAAAGAGTTATTTTATTTCCTTATCTGCTCAGGAGCAATTCTTGCAGTGTTCAACAAAGTTTAAACATTCTACGTTCTAAACTCCCCCAAATCACTTTCTGCAAAGCAGAAAACCTCTGCAGCTGGCAGCAGCAGCACCTCCATCCTCCGGAGAGGGAGAAGTTGCAGAAAGACAGCTTTCAGAGTTTTAAAGAGGCAGGCCTTCGACAGCACTTTGCTGTCACAGCAACACAGTGACTACTGAAATTAGGGTTTTCCCTACTTTTTTTCTTTTTCTGTGTTTCTTTTCTATTCCTAATTCAATTCCTAATCTACTTATAACTAATTAAATACTGTCTTCAAAATTATAAAATCATTATTACTAATAATGCAAGTACATCAAAAATGACTCTTCCCTAAAGTCCTCACATAAGCCCACATGCATCAGCCTCCCAAGTAGCTGGGACTACAGGTACTCCCAACACACGGCTAGTTTTTCTATTTTTAGTAGAGACAGGGTCTCGCTTTCTCAGGTTGGTCTCAAACTCCTGAGATCAGGCAATCCACTGATGTCAGCCTCTCAAAATGCTAAGATTACAGGCATGAGCCACTGAGCTCAGCCATTTTTAGAAATAATTTTAGCAATTTTCTTTACTATGGTGAGTTCCTATGGCCATTATGGAGTTAGGATTGAGAATATGCATGGGCTATATTGCTTTCAGAAAAAAGTCATATCAAGTTAATAAGGAATAGGTGTTCATTTTCACTAAAACAAAGTATTAAACATTTTTAGTGAGGTTTTTTTTTTTTTTTCCAGTGTTGGCTAGAGCTGGGCTTGAAACTGCCACCCTTGGCATATGGGGCCGGCGCCCTACTCCTTGAACCCATAGCTGCTGCTCTCTTACAGTATTTCTTTTTTTTTTATTAAATCATAGCTATGTACTTTAGTGAGGTTTTATGTTTTGATTTTGGGAGACCACTTTTCTCCCAAAAGTATAGTATATGTGTATAAGTACACATTAAAATTTTATCCAGTTGCCTCTTGGGATCACTTATAGATATATTTCTAATTTGATCAGAAATACAAATGGATTGGAGGGAATCAGTGAGACTGCTGTAGTTGAAGAAAGTATGGGAGATTTACAGTACAAACAACTATACATATTCAGAAAACATAATTTCCTTTGCATTTTATAGAAGCTTATTTTTCCTTTCAAAACTTTTTTCTTGTTTCCCCAAATTGAGAGATATTTAAACTCAGCCATTTGATTGCTTTTTATAACTAAATTAAAATCAATTTTTATTTCTTTGTAAAAGGAAATTGATTTCTGTAGTATGAATAACTATATTTTAAAATTTAATATACATAATAATTTCATGAATAAAAATGTCCCTTTATATTCTTAAATATGTTCTTAATTTACAGAAAACACTAATAAAAGAGATCATTTCAGGTTTAAATGAAATTATATATTTAAAATATATAAAATTTAATTAATTTAAAATTTATATATTTCTCCTTGAACCAATTTTCTTATGTCTTCACAATTTTCATTAAATTTATATCTGTATTATTATGTCATTCCAACTGGATATGGGTCAGCTTCTTTTTAAAAATAGCTTAAATAGGATCTACCATAATCCTGGGGACATACAGCGTATTTATAAATTTCAACCAGCCTGGTCATCATCTCATCAGATAATAAGATAAGAAATGCATCTCCATTTTCTTGAGGAGGCTCAGTATTACAGAAGAGAGAAGAATTTTATCACGTGATTCATTCCACAGGGCTTAGACATGAAGGGGTGTAGGGGCGTAGCCAGCAACACAGTGAGTATTAATGTTGTCTGCCTTATGCTAAGCTGGATGGCTGTTTAAAAGAGGCCACATTGTCAAGTTCCTTTTCATAGTTAAAAACCCTATTGTTCAAGGGAGGACAAAGTCATGTGACTGCCAGATATACCTATGTTAATATTTATTAAACATGTTGATAAATGAACTCTTAACATCTAACAACTTGAAGACTGCCTTACTGGCACCTTCAGATTACCTGAGATTTCTGATTAAACCTCAAAAATAAAGGTGATTTGCTTTTTGTTTCTAGAGGTATAGGTGTCTTAGAGCTCAAGACAAAAGGAAGAAATTCTCTGCCCATGAACACCTCCAACAAGGCATCACTGTCTTCTGGTCATTTGTCTGGTAGCTTCTCCTCGTGGGAAAAGTCTTAAATTGTGTAAAATGGTGTTGGATTTGCCTCAACTGGAATTCTTCAAGTTTGTGTTTTTCAGAGTTGAGGAAGCTTATTAGATTTCTGGTGTGGCATGTAAGAAGCTTGGAAGTCACACTCTGTACTAATAAGTAAAAAGCTGAACAGAGTTCAGCAAAATTAGTAACTTTTCTGTATGAGAAGTAAAGTCACAGGACAATTACTGATCCCCCTAAATTGGAGGGAGAGACACAATCACAGTTTATAGGCACAGGAACCCACAAACAGGAACTTTCACTGGAACCAGTGCCTGGAAAGGAACACCTAAAGTATAATTGACAAATGCTGAAAGTGTGGTGTGAAAAGTCTGAGAGTTAAAAACTCCATAATGCCCAGTTGTAATGAGGTTCCTCTTCCTCCCACACAGGCTTTATTGAGTTTTACTTTTATTTTCTTTACTAGGTTTATATAGTGAAGATCAGAGAAAAATATCCTTGTGCTTCTGGCAGGAAAAGGGGAAAAGTAACTGTTTTGAAAAAATGGGAGAGTGTTCTGTTCTTTTTAATAAGGCCATGCATACCTCAAAAGAAATTCTTTTACCAAAGCCTGACCTACTGGGATTTTATCAGAGCCTCCTGGGGGAGGGAACCACCAGCCTGCTCTAGCTTTCCAAGTGGAAAGATAAGGACTTACCTCCAGCCCCTGCTAGCTATCCTTTCCCATCTAGTCCAAGAGAAACCTGAAAAACGATTTGCAAAGTCAGCAGCCCAGGGACACAGGCTCATTAAAAGACTGAAACTTAATCATATAACTACAGAAGGCTTCCATTCCCCAATACCGAGCCACCATATCACTAAAGATTGATTTACCAGAGTTCTTTTAACCCAGTATGTTATGCCCAGCTTTTAACATAAAATTACAAGGCATACAAATGGCAAAAAACACAGTTGGAAAGATGCAGGCATCAGAATCAGACTCAGATATGACAGGTGTGTTGGAGTTATCAGACCAGGAATTCAAAACATCTATTATTAACATGCTGAGGACTCTAATGGAAAAAGGACATCATCCAAGAGCAGAGGGGTGATATTAAGTGAGAGAGGAAGTTCTAAGAAGGAATCAGAAATGCGAGAGATCAAACACACTAACAGAAATGAAGAATGCCTTTGACAGTCTCCTGAGTAGACTGGACCCAACTCAGGAAAGAATAACCAAGCTGAAAATGGGGCAGGGCAATGTGGCCAAATAGAAACACCCCAGCAGTCACCCCTCTGCAAGAAAGAACACCAACTTCCAGGTGAGTTGTATCTCCCTACCTGTTTTTTCTTTTTTTATTGTTGGGGATCCACTGAGGGTACAAAGAACCAGGTAACATTAATTGCTTGTGTCAGACAAAGAACCTCTCATAATAGTGTTCTGCCCCCCAAAGGTATATCACCCCCTCCCTCCTTCCCTCTCTTTCTGCTCTCGCCCTTCTGCCCCCTCCCAGCCCCCGTGTACTAGGTCATTAATTGTTCTCATATCAAAGTCGAGTACACAGGATTCTTGTTTCTTCATTCTTGTGATGGTTTGCTGGGAACATATGTTCCAATTCCATCTAGGTTAATACAAAAGATGTAAAATCTCATTCTTTTTTAGTGGCTGAATAGTATTCCATGGTATACATATACCACACCTTGTTAATCCATTCCTGGGTTGGTGAGCATTTAGGCTGTTTCCACATTTTGGAAATTGTAAATTCAGCTGAAATGAACAGTCTAGTGCAAATGTCCTATGGTAAAAGAATTTTTTTTCTTCTGGGTGGATGCCTAGTAATGGGATTGCAGGATCAAATGGGAGGTCTAGTTTGAGTTCTTTGAGGATTCTCCATACTTCCTTCCAAAATGGTTGTACTAGTTTGCAGTTCCACCAGCAGTGTAAAAGCATTACCTTTTCTCCACATCCACGCTTTTAACGTTATATCAAGGAAAGAGGCACTGCAGGGAGCAGAGAATATCATCTTGCGTTACCTGCCACACTCACAGGTAGTCCCCTGCCAGCACATCTAACGGAGAGGAGTCTGTGTGCCTGGGGGAAGGAGATTGAAGTGACTGTGGGAATTGAAGCTCAGGGCTACCCTGGCACAGGAGAACATGGCACAGGGTAGAATTCTGCTGGTGCCTAGAGAGAACGTTTAGACCAGCCCAGCCAGAGGAAAATGCTCTCTCTCAAGCCCCAAGTTCTAGCTAGCCCCCACCTGCTGATAAAAATGAGCCTGGGCCCTGGACTGAATTTGGAGGCAGTCAGGCCATAAAGACTGCAAGCCTCGGGTAATGCCTATGGCTGTGCTGGTGCAGACCCAGGACTTGGGCAGAGGTAATGGATATCCCATTACTTGGATTTTACTAATTCACATTGTATACCTGTATCAAAACATCACACGTATCCTATAAAGGTACACAACTATTATGTACCCATAATTAAAAATAAAATAAAAAGTATTTTTCAGGTTTGCAGAGGTGGTCAATAGAAACTTCCAAAACTGAAAAGGTACAAGGAAAAAAAAAAAAGGAAACTGGGAAAACCCAAAAAGAATAGAGTCTCTAAGGGCTATGGGACAGCTACAATGGTGTAACACAAACATAGGAGCAACAGAAGAAAAAGAAAGGAACAGGAAGAAGTATTTGAAGCAGTAATAACTGAGAATTTCCCTAAATTAATTCAGACAACAAAGCATAGATCTAGCAAGCATGAAAAATGCCCCCCCATACCTTGACATATCATCTTCAAATTGCAGAAGATCGAAGATAAAATAATCTTGAAAGAACTGAATGAAAAAATCCACCTTTCTCAAGAAAGATAAGAATTAAATCTTATTCCATATAAGCATAAAGAATAGTGTGACATATTTAAAGTGTGGAGAGGAACCCCCCACCCCCACCGAGCTGAAATTCTGTATCCTGAGAAATTATCCTCCGAAAGTTAAGGAGAAGCAAAGACTTTTTCAGACAAAAATTGAGAGCACATTTTGCTTAGTAGACTTGTCTTGCAAGAAATGTTAAAAAGGAGTTCTTCATAGAGAAGGAAAATGATATGGGTCAGAAACTTAAATCTGCATAAGGAATGGAAAAGCAGAAGCAATGCAATGAGTGAAGGTATTAATAGTTAAAAGTTTTAACTTTAAAAGTTTGCTTAAAAGTTTTTGGTTTTCTTATTCTTATCTAACAAATAAGAATTTGTAAAATAATAGCAACCAGGTATCCAATGACTTTAGCTTATGTACAAGTGAAGTGAAAGACAACCATGATGTAACAGGTAGGATGGGGCGAGCAACTAGGGACATTGGAAGACACTTCCATTACCCATAAGGGGGTGTGGAAGTGGACTTGGATTAGCTGTACATTACAGTCACTAAAAACAGTAACAACAAGGCGGTGCCTGTAGCTCAAAGGAGAAGGGCACTGGCCCCATATGCCGGAGGTGGAGGGTTCAAACCCAGTCCAGGTCAAAACTGCAAAAAACCAAAACAACAACAAAAAACCAGTAACAACAACTACAGCAAAGAACTACAACTACATACAATTGCTATGCTAGGAGAGAAAATGGCATCATATAATACGATCAGTTAAAACCACAAAGGGCAGGAAAAAATGGAAACCAAAAATAGGAACAAAGAACAAGGGCAACGAAGAGAAAATAGTAACAGATATGGTAGATTATAAGTACGTCACTTTAAATGTTAATGTTCTAAATCTACAGTCCTCAGCACTCCAGGTACCAGTCCTTGGGCTGTAAGGAACCAGGCCACACAC
This sequence comes from Arctocebus calabarensis, assembly GCA_963573935.1. Classification (NCBI taxonomy): domain Eukaryota; kingdom Metazoa; phylum Chordata; class Mammalia; order Primates; family Lorisidae; genus Arctocebus; species Arctocebus calabarensis. The sequence continues at coordinate 31,126 of CAUYON010008394.1, read as the reverse complement.
AGGTGAGCAATGAGCTGTATTTACAGCTGCTCCCCATTACTCACATCACCACCTGAGCTCCACCTACTCACATCAGCGGCAGCATTAGAGATTCTCACGGGAGCACAAACCCTCCTGTAAATGCATGTATGAGGGACCTAGATTGCACATTCTTTATGAGAATCTAATGATCTAATGTCTGATGATGCTAGCACTGGGGAGTGGCCACAAACAGATTATCATTCACAAAGAGGTTTGACTGCATGGAGACCATAGCAAATCTATTGCTGGCAGACTCATATCAAAACCATCCCCTCTGGTTCCTGGTCCTATTATTTTAGAGATGGGGTCTCACTCTTGTCACTCTGGCTAGACTGCAATGAGCTCACTGCAGCCTCAGACTCCTGGGTTCAAGGTGATCTTCCCCCTCAGACTCCCAAGCAGCTGGGACTACAGCAATGAAAATTACTGATCATTTTAGACTTAAACTGAATCCTGATCCTTCCATATTTGTCTGCAAATTATACTTGCAGTTTTTATCCAGTAATTCTGCTTTAGTTCCAAAATCCATTACCAATAAACCTGCAGGAAGAAAACAGTACCAATATTTTCAGGTAGAGGAGGTTATTAAAATTTTCTGCATGATAAAGCCCATTGCAAAAATGAAACAATGTGTAGTGGTCAAAAACACTTTGTAGGAGGCTGGGGCAGGAGGATCACTTAAGGCCGGGTGTTTGAGACCAGTCTGGACATCATCTTGACAACATCAATTCTAGAGATCTGTTGGGGAGTCATTAGGGTTTTCTAGATCTAAGATCCATCATTGCCACTAAAAATAACTTTTTTAATTAGCAAGGCCTGGCTGCACATTTCTGTAGTCCCAGCTGCTTGGGAGGCTGATATGGGAGCCCAGGAGTTGAAGGCTGCAGTGAGCTATGATTATGCCACTGTAGGGGCAAAAGAATCAAACCCTGTCTCAGAAAAAAAAAAAAACCCAAAACACCTGGGAGAGCTTACTGAAAATAGTGTCCTGGGCTGTACCCCAGAGATTCTGATTCAGTAAGTCAGGAGACACTCATGGATTTGCGGTTGTAAAAAACTCACAGGTGATGCCAATGCTACCAGTGTGAGGCGCATACATGGAGAATGTGTCTAATGTGTGTCTGGTGTGTGTGTTTTGTGAGTTTACTATCCATTTCCTAGAAGTAAGGCATGCCAAAATTTTCTTGTATGTAAAAAGTTAATTTACTCTGCATGTGGTAATCTGAAATTAGTTTTTGTGGGTGCAGTATAGAAGTACAGAAAACATTAAAAGACAAAAAGAGGGTCAGTGTTTCATACTGATTTATAACACCTGCAATAGGAGTGTAATTTCAATATAACCAGTTAGTGAAAGGTAATGTTTTTGTCTGAAGAGGATTTAGAAACTTACCTTTTTTAAATATTGAAATAACTTTAAAGGAGAGGTTATTTGCTTTTTAAAGTCATTTTTATTTCTTGACTATGAGATCACGTAAATGGATAATTGTCTATTGAATCCTACTGATATGAAGAATGTGGGAAGCTTGTTCTTTTCATCAGCTGTCATTTAGGGCGATGCTCAATGGGAAAGAAGTTGAGAAAGGATGAAGGACGTCAGCCTTATCCGCCAGATTGGCTGAAGCCCTTCTGGTCAGCTGGGATGCCGTATGTCAAAGAAGCCTGTGTGCTGCTGGCCAGTAGTTGTTTCCGGGAAGAGACTTTATAAGCAAGTTGTCTATGCTTTGAGCATTGTGACCTTATAGCATTTGGATAGCATACAGATGATGAAACTGAGAATAGCCAACAGTTTATCAAATCCTCTGTGCTACTGCTGTGTGCTATACGTGACTGATGTAACCCTTACAACACATAGACCAGGCAGTTAGTGATATCATCTCCATTTTATAGACAATGGAAGTGAGGCGAAGATCAGGTCAGTAATTTAGCTTACCAGGCAGTTAAGGGGAAAGCTGGGATTCAAATGCAGATGATTTGAGTTCACTCTGATCTCTTATACGATGTGCTATATACTGCCTCACATCTGAGAAGCAGCCCCAAATCAAGGTTTTCAGGATTTGTTCCTACAGTCCAGGTTAAAATGAGGTATCTGATTGTTTTTCTATATACACTTTAAGTTATAATATAAGAATTCTGTAATTTTTCTCTATGTTTATCTTCCATCATCAGTCTAGGTCCGACAAGGTGGCATTCCAAATGAGAGGAAGGCTATAGAGTGGTCACTGCAGAGGAGAGTTCTACATGGCTGGTTAGTGTGATCTTGTGTGGAGTCGCCACCATGTTTGGAACTTTAGTTTTAGCATCTAGGCCACCAGGTGCAGTGGCTCACACCTGTAATCCTAGTACTCTGGAAGGCTGAGGCCGGTAGATTGCTCGAGCTCAGGAGTTCGAGACCAGCCTCAGCAAGAGTGAGACCCAATCTCTACTAAAAATAGAATCTCCTCCCCGACAAAAACTAGCAAGGCATGGTGGCAGGCACCTGGAATCTCAGCTACTGGGGAGGCTGAGGCAAGAGGATCATTTCTGCCCAGGAATTTGAGGTTGCTGTGAGCTATGATCCCAGGGCAACTATCTCAAAAAAAAAAAAAAAAGTTTTAGTATCCAGAAGGACGACAGTCTTTACCCCACTGGGCTGGACAGCTAAATGAGGATTTTTCTGATTGATATACAGACATGCAGTGTGCTATTCGGTTGTCCACGATTCAGGGGGCAATTTGTATTTATGGGATTTTCAGGAGTCATAAGACTGCAGGATTTTCACCTTACCTGCTGGCATTAAAGCCCTTGGTTAACTGGCATTAAAACCCTTGGTTGACTGCAGGTCCCCTGTAAGTCTTCGACTGATAACAGGTCTGCTGTCTTGTGAGGATCTCCCAGGGCTATTTCTATGGTTGGGCCATGGATGAAACACACCTAACTATGGAGACAGACTGGGAACTGCCCACATAGCACACAAGTGTATGTTTGCTAATACAGGCTATGGTGGGGACAGAATGGCAACCAAAAGCTAAAGTTCTAAAATGAACTGTCAAACTAGCGTCCAGGAGATATTTCTTTTATACTTAAAAAGCAAAAACTCAAAATAATTTTGACAACTTGACAGTTCATGTCAACATCTGGTTCCTACAACAGCCAGAAATAATATTTCAAGGGTTCCTAAATACACTTCAAAGTTTTATATTTACTAATTAGAATAATTCTTTGGAACAATTTTTAGGTATTACAAAATATTTTTTAAAGATAATTGAGTTCATCTGTGACCTAAAGAAATACTGAAACCAGTAGGACTACATTAATATAAAAAGGCAGGTGGTCTTTATCTGTGCTTTAACTATGGAGCCTAGCTCCTAAAATCCAAAGCAGAGAGTTAGAGAAAATAAAGTGCAAGGGAAGGAAATGAATAATGAATTATTTCAACTTTTATTTGATTATTTTCATTTACAGTTCTGGCACTGACACTTAAAAAAAAGATTTTAATTTTATGTAAAGATTGAACTTCAATAAAATAACTTAAAAAACATTTACATGTATATCACTAAATCTCCATAAAATATACAATACTTTTGATACAGCATAGGCTAAGATGACTTTGAAGGAAATGGTACATATTCATAATTTTTAGGGGATAATCCCATGTCACTTCTGAGAATAAATATTTATATTGAATTTGCCAAGACATCTGAAGTATTAAACATTATATAACATGCACTCAGAAATTAAAATATACAGTTTGAAATAAATATATTTTAAAAGCATAAAACTGTGCTTTGATTTAATCTAGGTATACCTTAGAGCTTCTAAATAGAAATTTGAACATTTATTACAAATAAAAGATACTATAACATCAATGGAGATTGGATACGTGGAATATAAATTTCTACTTTGGCTAGAGTTAAATCTCATCTTTTTAAATCTTTTCATGAGATGGAATAATGTTAAATTTGCTAAAATTTTAAAACTTTACAAAATATTGGCTTTTAATTTTAAGTACTAGTTAGCTGCTGGATGCTCCACTTCTCTTTCTTATTTATATTAATATAAAATCAAACAATGAACGTAGTTTCTAAAATAAAAATCTGAATATTACTGCTAAAGGAGGGTATTTAAAATTTCATACATCAAATTACTCAAGTACAACAGACTATATTTTATACATATAAAGATTCGTAGAAATTATATTTTACACTCACAAGCAAAGTATAAGGATAAAAAATACTTTCAAGAACATCAATACTTTTACAAAACATCTCTCTGATGATTATTGGCACATAAATAGTTCCTTCTTTAAAGAGAATATACAAGAAAGAGTTGGTAGCAGTTAGCTGTTTGGCATTTTTAAATGATTGCTATTTCTAGAAAATAGCAGCAATATTGCTTACCTAGAAGAATTGAATGTACTGACAATTTATACAGTTACAACCTGAACCACTTCATCAAATTAGCTTAACATTTATTGTACATGAGGCTAACAAGATTGATAAATGTGATAAACAGGACGTTAAAATTAATACAGAGAACAATTCTGATTTATCAGTGGCTGTTACATATGAACTATAAATTTTACCCACAATTTAATACATTTTTCTATGAAGCACATATTATGAATTCTCTGCTCCTAGCTTGGTATGTCATCTAATTCTTTTGTTCCTAACTAGGAAAGGGTCTTAATTGAAGACTTGTCACATCAACTGACTAAAAGTAAGTTAGGTATTTAGTACAATTTAATATTTTATAACTAGGAAAATGTTTAAAAAGTTTGATTATAACAAAACATGTCATTTATTTTATTTTTAATTATGTTGATGAAATAAAATCAAAATAATCCTCTAACTCTCCTTAGTGTATTATAGTATCTATGAACTATATTAGTGTCAGTAAATTATATACTGTAAGACTATGTTAGATAAACACATGGATAGAGTTTTTAAAAATATCCTTTTACTCCTCCAACCTTCTGGATCTGTGGGTTATTATAGTACATTTTCAATTTTTTACTTTGCTATTTAAAAGCAGAAGGGTAATTTGCCATCTTATATTTTTTCTAGTCATCCTGTATAAGATACTGAAATTACAGTAAAAAATTTATATCTCTTGCTTTCATCGATTTCCCATTTTAGAGTGAGAATAGCTGAAAAATATTTGGAACTTGTGTACTAAAATATGGTTCAGTGGTAAAATTAAATTATGAAAAAGCACTTGGAAGCATTATTCTCATAGCGTTTTTTTCTATCAAGGAACTAATTACTATATATGGCTGGAAACAAAACTTAAATGGAAACATTACCTTTCTTATTTAGATTTTCTACATATATTAAAAATAATCATATTTTGAGTAATGATTAGGTGTAACCATCAAAATAATTAGGAATGTTTAGTTACAGTGAAAAAAATATAAATAGCAAATCTTTTTTTTCACATTCAGCCGTATGTTTTTATATGCAAAGTAGCATATTCTCTTAAGTCTAGTGCAGAATCAGCCATCTAGCTAAGCCTCAGTAGGTGTTAAGACTATCTTCACTATATTGTTCTAAAATATAATATACCTCTATTGAATCTGCAGCATGTTTAAAAGGAAACCTATAATTTCGGTTGAAAGCATGAAGCTTAATCTGTGTGTGTTTTGATATGGTCAAATCACATAATATATAAACTGTCCTACAAAATATATACTTGATATTTCTGATGGAATGTTTTCAAGTTAATAGTGTTAGCTAAAGATGGTGAGAACTTAAAAGGTGCATAATATAAAAAAACCTGCAAAATTTAAACATTTAATTTTTAATATACTATAAATGTTCACCAAATCTAAAAATAATACCCTAATTGTATAAGGTTCCTTTTCAAGTAGTCATTTGTTTCTAAAAAGTTATAAATAATTCTTACACTGTGCCTCTCTGTTTTATACTTCAAAGATATGGAATATTTTCTTTATCAGTATATAAATAACAAATAGTCCTTTAAAGTAGGGGCTGAGGAGAATAGGGGAGGAGAACTGTGGCTAATTTTCCCTGTTATTATGTGCATTTATGGATATAAATTTGAAAACATCTTCCTTATTTATGTCAGGGAGAACAGGCCATGTTCTGCTTTAGGAAATAATTTAAGAGTTCAGTTGCTTCCTTAATAAAGTTACTGTGCATCAGCCCAGCTGAATATATAAGTGTATAGTTAAGGCTATGTATACAAAAAAAGAGAAGAATTGAGGCAATTATTTGGGTAAATCAGAAAAATAAATTTTTAGAGAGCACTTTATTGGTTTAAATGTTTTTTCTTCCCAACATATTCTGATTGTACCACACAAAAGCTGATTTTCCACTTCACTTTACCCGTGAAAAATACACAGGTAAATTTCTTATGGGATAAGAAATATCAGTAGAATGACAATTTTCTCTATTAAATCAAATCTGCTTTTCTGGAGAAAAATCGATATATCCCCTTAAAAACAACTGTCAAAGCACCTAATACAAGGAACTCTAAAATAGTAAAATTTTTTATTATAGGAAAAGGCCAAAGGGAGAATACTTTATTATTATTTTTTTTTTTTTGGTTGAAGGATTTTTAGGGCACTAATGTGACTAGTTAAGCACATGATGTACCTCTAGTGACTTAGAGAATGAACTTCCTTGGCTATAATCTTATTTGATAATTGTGATAAGAACAAGCTAGACCTTGAATTTAAAGATATCTACCTTTCCCTCCAAATATAGTACCTTATCATATGTTTAGATCCATTTGAAAATGCAGCAAAGTGCTACATTCCTAACTGACCACAGGAGATTCATTCATAATTTTACTGCAACTAGCAAGTAATTTTGTACATACTATACAACTATTACAGAAGACCAAAAATTAAGAGTTCAGTGATGAATGACCATAAAAATCAATGAATGCTTTGGAAAGACACTCTAGAAATGTAGGCCAGCATTTCTTATAGATATACTATATTAGAAACATTAATCTGTTCGAGTAGAGAACTCAGTCTTTTGACAAGAAGGAAAAAAGCTAAAGCTAAGAATGAGAAAAAGAAAACACTTAGAGAAATCTACGTACCTTTTTTTTGTGTGTGTGGTAAATTATCAGGAAATGAGAAAAGATGTGCAAAATGAATGCTGGTTATGTTCTTAGAGTAGAAAGGAATAAAGTAATAAAATGTGACAGTTCCCTTAGGAAGAGTTAATAAAATATTAAGAAAAAATAAGTCCCATTATTTAAATTTAACAGAGATCAATAATAGCGGGATTATTTCTGCTACCACTTTCCTTCCTCTTTTTTTGTTTCTGAAATTATTTTTTGACTAAAAGTAAGGGAAAAATAGTTTGTATGTGCTATTTATATAACACAAATGAAGGCACAAATTAGGACTCCAGAGCCAACAAGGAAGGTATGGTGATTTTGGCATGAACAAAAACTGACCCTGATATATAAGTTAAATATCTGGCACTATTTTGCATTTATAGTTGCGGACCTAAGTGACTAACCAATCAGGAATCCATAAAAATCTTTTCTTTGTTATTTTCTGACAATGAAATGTACTTTTCAAAACTGGCTAGCTTATCTGTGCAAATGATTACTTACCTGTATAACTGATGCAAAAATTAGGTATATAAATAACTCCTAAAAGACCTGCTTTTGATACGTTCGTAAGATCCTGTGCAGAATCAATATCTGAAGAGTTTCTTTAATATCTGAATTGCGAGAAATCAAAATGTGGAATCCAAATAAGAAGAGAATAGCTGGGCCCTTGTAGGAAGCACTTTTGGTTTGGTTGATGAAAACTTAAATGGAACTTACTTTCTAATAGCTGATCCAGATAAGTAACTGCTCTTAGGAAAATTTAGGGCCAATAGGCCATATTTTGACATGGAACACCATTGGACCGTCTCCCAGAATGTTCGTTTTCATGTGGAGAATGTCATGTGAAAGAATTCATTCTAAACATATGTATATAATTTGGTTGATATAAGCACTCACTCTATTGCCACTAAAATTATATATGGTCTAAGAAAAGGATAACACTTAAGTCACTGGGTGCAGTATTCATTTCAGACTATGTTAGGAGGGGATTGCACACATTTGCTCAAGAACTATTAGATTAAAATCTCTGTAAATATATATATTTTTATATACCTGCTCATGAAAAAAAAATGTCATCATGATTATATTTTCCTCCTAATCAAGTATTCTAGAATATGAAGTCATTCAAAACTAGACTGTAGAAAGAACCAGATTAGAAGCACGGCAGTGAGGTCATCGATTTGCTGTTCTTCTCCCCCAAGTTTGTTTAAATAACTATATCAGTAGTTGAAAATTATTCCACATCAGAAGCATCATTGTCAGAAAGATGATAGTTACTTCCCTTCACCCGAATATATTCAATGTATCTCCCTTCATCAGAATCTGAAGCACCACACGTGCATAGCCTATTGTCAAAGAGTGTTTCGATTTCCTCTAATTTTTTCCCTTTGGTCTCAGGAAGACAGCCATAGATGAAAAGGAGTCCCACAGCAGCAAATCCAGCATAGAGGAAGAAGGCTCCTGCAATGGAAAAGAAATGTATAAGAAGAGGTATTGCTTTTGACAATTTTTCCTGTCAATCATGTATAACCATGATATCCAATGGAACCAAAAAATTACCATCAGCCTGGTTTACTCTAACTGTTCTAACTTTAGGAATGTAATACATTTATCTTTCTAAACTCAAAAAACTCAAGTCACGTACTGCCAAGCTCAAGAAGAAAAATAGACAGTGGTCAGATTAAATTCTGCTTTGAAATTTCTCTTCAGTTCCCTGACTTCAGGGAACTACGCTCTTTAACAAGGTTTCACTGCCCTTTGTTAAGATCCCTATTATAGGGGGACCTCTATGTGCACCAAGAAGTATCAGGCGCACATACATGTTTGCTTTGTCCCACAGACCAGAGACACTTTCAGGTCAGGAGACATTTCTTATTCATCTTGTGTTTCCAGAACCAAGTACAATGATGACACTGTTGAATTAATGCCTTGGTGGAGTATATGGCAAGCCTGTCTGTACTGTTTCTTATGCTCAAAGTTGAGGAGTCTTCCTAGACTATTCTTTTACTCTCATATCCAACGTCCAACCCTTTAGGAAATCCTATTGGATCTACCTTTAAAATGTAATGTGAAGATGACCACTTCTCACCACTTCTACAAAAATCTGTGGTTTGAAAGCTGCCCTCTCTCATCTGGACAATGCAAGAATCTTGTAACTGATCTCCTAGTTCCTTGTCTTGGAGCCCCATGGTCCATTTGTTCCCTCTCAATACACACTTATCATCATCTGATACACTGTAGTATTTACTGATTTGTTTTCTGTTTCCCTCCACTAGAATGTAAGCTCTGTGAGGTCAGGGAATAACGTTTTGCTATAAGCTTATACATATGAGTGTAGCACAGCAACAAACATCTAGAATCATTGATACCTGTTTGTATTCTAGGTGTCAATACAGCAAGCCTAGAAGGATGAGATAAATAGCTATATGACTTGTTTATATTCTCTACATATTTTTTAAAAACTCTTTCCTTTATAAACAAAATTCCCAACTTACATACAAGAACCCATACTTTTTTTTTTTTTAACTAAATCATAGCTGTGTACATTAATGCAATCATGGGGTATAATGTGCTGGTTTCATACACAATCTGAAATATTTTCATCAAACTGGTTAACATAGTCTTCATGGCATTTTCTTAGTTATTGTGTTCAGACATTTATATTCTGCATTTAGTAAGTTTCACCTGTACCCTTCTAAGATGCACTGTAGGTGTGGTCCCACCAGTTACTGTCCCTCCCCCACCCCTCCTCCCTTGTTCTTTTCCCCATATTCTTGTGCTATAATTGGGTTATAGCCTTCATATGAAAGCTATAGATTAGTTTCATAGTAAGGCTGAGTACATTGGATATTTTTTCTTCCATTCTTGAGATACTCTGCTAAGAAGAATATGTTCCAGCTCCATCCATGTAAACATGAAAGAGGTAAAGTCTACATCTTTCTTTAAGGCTGCGTAGTATTCCATGGTATACATGTACCACAATTTATTAATCCATTCGTGGGTTGGTGGGCACTTGGGCTTCTTGCATGACTTAGCAATTATGAATTGGGCTGCAATAAACATTCTGGTACAAATATCTTTGTTATTATGTGATTTTTGGTCTTCTGGATATATACCTACATATTTTTACTTTTGATAATGAAAAGCAGCTAACTATAACGGAGTTCCTGCCTAATTTTAGGCCTTATGTCCAGACTATCCTGTAAATGAGATGGGGAAAGGATGATGAAAAACCAATGTGACAAGTGGCTGAAGAAAGGATACCAGATTGTGAGTGATGAGAAGATTTGGGATTAAGTTTTGGCTGTACGACTTCTAAAGTCACTTAAGTTCTTTGGGCCTCAGATGCCTCATTAAGTAAAATAAAAAGGTTTCTCAGCTCCTAGTTAAGTGCTGGTAGTTTATGATTCTATAAACCTTAGTCAAAATAAGGAGCAGGCACAGGAGAGATGCTTAGGAGATTGCTGAGAGGGAGACCTGCTTTCCTGTTTTAGTGGCAAGAGTGGTCTCTTCAAGGGCAGAGTCTGTGGTTTGTACCGAGTACCTGGCCCTGACACACTGGGTGGTATAACACAATGATTTTCAGCTGGTATGCCATGAAATTTTTAAAGATCATTTAATTAAATTATTTTCAAAAGATGGTCAAAGCGCATTAAGTATATTCTTTTTTTTTGCTTTAATTTTTTTGATCAACATAATTTAAGTGTGTTGTGGAGGTTTAGCTGTAGGTTCAAGTGTGCTGCAAGATAAAAAAGGTTGAAAAATACTGGTATGGAGAATAAATGTGCTCGTTGTCGACTGTCAGATGGGATACACTGAGTAGGAGATCTGAAATAAAGGGCTACACTAGACAACATAAAAATACATTTCAAAAAAGTCACACTTTATGCTGAATAGGCATAAAACTTAAAGAACTGAGTAACATCTCTCAATTTTGCTGCATCATTACAGTAAGAGAAAGGCATATTAAGAATACTTTCTTAATAAGTAACTACTTCCGGAATATCGATCCGTGCAAACATGTTTTGGGAAGGCTCAAGGAAAACTATGGAGGAAAAATGCTGCTGAACTACCCAACTGAGTCTCTTCTGTGGAAGGAGGAGCCATGAGAAAACAGATGGGAAACAAGAGGTAGATGATGAGATATTAGGATAAACATGAAAGCATTAACTAAACAAAGACATGATTTGTCAGAGCCATAATAACTCTTTAAGGAGCTGGATTTGTATAAATCAAATTCCCTTTGTTTATTAAAAATCTAGCTACTTACAAATACAAGGCTCCTTCATTTCGGTTTGGTTCGCTGTAATCTTTTTTTTAAGGTTAAACTTAAATACTTTTTTTTTTAATGGCTTATGCTTGAGAAATAATAAAACAATAATACTAGGTCTTGTGGGATGCATGACGGAGCGTTAATGTGCTCTGTGGAGAATGTGGGCCTGGAAGTCACATAATGATCCAGGAAGAATCCTTGGACAGAGTTTCCTAATTCCTTGAACTCATTTTCCTCATCTATGTAATGGAGAAAATAATTCCTGCTTTGCCAAACTGAAGGCCCATTAGACTTCTGGATGACAGTTGCTCAAAATAGTGATAGCCAGCATTATTAAATTCTACTAAATGACTAGAAGTCTTGCTGTTAAGAGATAGAATGCCTATGTTCTGGGTACAGATAAAAACAATATTATTGGCTGGGTGTGGTGGGTCACACCTGTAATTCGAGCACTCTGGGACGCTGAGGTAGGATGATGACTCGAGGTTAGGAGTCTGAGATCAGCTTAAGCAAAGTGACACCACATCTCTACAAAAGATAGAAAAATTAGCTGTGCATTGTGACATGTGCCTATAGTCCTAGCTGCTCAGGAACCTGAGGCGAGAGGATTGCTTGAGGTTGCAGTGAGCTATGATGACACTATTGTGCTCTAGCCAGGATGACAGAATAAGACTATCTCAAAGAAGAATATTGTGAGGTAGGAACAGAAATGGAATCTTTAGCAGAGAGGGACAAATAAAGGATAGTAATCATCATAATGCTATAGAAAGATAAAAGTGCAAATGGTAAAACATTTTAGACCAAACCTGTAACAGAGAAAACCCAGTATGGCTTTACAAATATAATATATTTTATCTTTACCCTTATCTTTTGCAACTTGGGAAGAGTGACATAATTAGAAGTAACAAATCAAATCTGTCAGTGCTAAACTTCTATAGTTAACAATTAGATAGGTTAGAAAGATTCTTCAAGTTCATTGCAGATTCTTACTTGTGACCTGGATTTCCAAAGCTGAATAATATCAAAGATATTTTATTAAAATACAAGACCCTTTTTATAAAATCTGAGGAATCTAAAGCAGACAAATGCCCAAACTGCCTGCTAAGTATGGGTTCCATTGGTGAGATCTGTGGTTAAGCCCCAGAGGAGTCTGGGCAGGAACAGGAGGCTGTGACCTACTACATGGGACTGACTCATGGTAAAATCAATAATATATATAACTTTCCTATTATTCTCCCAGGAATGAAAATGAAAAAACATAAAAGTATGTTGTGAGTTTTTCAAAATTGTTGAATAGCACAGATATTCCCCAGATTTATTCTAAAGGAAATAAATCTTATCAGTCTTAAGTTACAGATTAAAACAAACATTTAACTGAATGATACAAATTGGGGATTCAATGATCACGTTTGATTGAATTTCATTACTTCAAAGCAGGAACTTTCATATAATACTATCCACGGGATCTATTTAGCTACACATGCTATATAAAAATGATATACTGGTGATACTTGAATGGTAGTTTTTACTAATAAACACTACTAAATGGGGTAGAGGCAGACTTATGTAAGCAGTGTGGTTTAAGAAGGAATCAAAACTTGAGCTCTCAAGAAACAATAAAAAAAGAGACAATAAAAGACAACAAGGATATTTCCAGAGAAATACACCATAAAGATATATATTTGTTCAATCAGGAATATAAACACATAGATTACATAAATATGTAAATTAAAATGTCACATGAAAAGGGAAAAAACTAACGAGAACTGAAATGTCTTTCCACTACTAAAGAGTAACAGACCGACTTGATCAGTGCACCGATATAAGATATAAGAGAACATTGGTGCAAAGCAAAAAGATTTTAGCCAAGTATTTTTGAAAAGATGCCTGCATATGCCCTATTTAAATTTCACTTCTGTTGCCTTATGTTTGCGATCAATAGTATTGTAAGGTGGACTTTCATTATTTGTGACTTTCTACAAAACATGCTCTTCTGAGGATGTAAATATATACTGAGGTCTTCAAATATTTAAGTGTTCTCAAGAATTAGTCAACGTAAGTATTTATTACACTCATATTTATGCCACGAAGTTCATGAATTTATGTAAAAATTTTAATTGCCAAAAAGCGGAAATTATATCAAATTTAAAATGCCAATGCCTTTCCTTTCCAGGAAAATAAATATTTCTAAATGTTTTAAGTGGTGATTGGGAGAGAGTAGTTTTATAAAAAAGATAGCAAAAACACGAGATAAAAAGTATTAAGTAAAAGTAAATACTAATTCAGCATGTTTAGAAGAGGGAAGAAATGGATTTTTATAATGTTTCCATAAATTCATCTATAAAACTCATACATCTATTTATTCTTTTTCTTTTCTTTTATTGAAACAGAGTCTCCCTCTGTCACCCTGGGTAGCTCACAGCAACCTCGAACTCTTGGGCTCAAATGATCCTCTTGTCTCAGCTTTCCCAGGCGCTGGGACTATAGGTGCCTGCCATAACTCCCAGCTCATTTTTTCTACTTTTAGTACAGATGTGGTTTTGCTCTTGCTCAGGCTGCTCTTGAACTTCTGAGCTCAAGGAATCCACCCACCTCACCCTCTTATTAAAGTGCTAGGATTACAGGCATGATCCATTGAACCTAGCCTGTATTTATTCATTTGATGAAACTTTTGGGTGCTTACCAGGTGAACAGATTGCCCTGGAAAGAACTGGGAATATAATGGTGAGCAAAGCATAGACAGTCCTCCAGGGATTTATGGTCTAACAGTGGGGGGGGGGAGGGGGAGGGTAGGAAACAGATAAATAAACCTGTTTTTGCAAAAAAGGAATTAATAAGTGCCCAGAGCATAGGGTAGGTGAGGTGGAGGAGGGGATCAGAGAAGGTCTTCTGGAAGAATAGCCCAAGCAATAGGCATTCCACATAGACCACTGAAGCTTACGGGGAGGCCATAATGAAAGCTCACATTTCATTATGCGATCAATAGTATTATAATGTGGACTTTCATTATTTTGTAGTCTACAAAACATGCTCTTTTGAGGATGTAAATATATACTGAGGTCTTCAAATAGAAGACAATGTAGAAATGCTCTTTCTTTTTTAGTGTCTCACTCTGTTACCTGGGCTAGAGTGCAGTGGAATCATCATAGCTCAATGCAACCTCAGACTCCTAGGCTCAAGTGATCTTCCTGCCGCAGCCTCCTCAGTAGCTGGAACTATAGGCCCACACCACCATGCCAAGTCAAAGTTTATTTTTATTTTTTTTGTAGTGACAGGGATCTCACTGTGTTGCCCAGGGTGGTCTTGCACTGTTGGCCTAAAGTCACTGCCTACTTTAGCCTGTCAAAGTGCTAGGATTACAGGTGTGAAGCCCCACACCTGGCCCGAAATGGTGTATCTAAAAAGTCTTTTCACTGTAGTAAAAATGGATTTGAAGTAGCTCCCCAAAGTATTTTTATAGAACGGCTATTTATTAATACTACTGAAGTGTGGTCTCCACACATTTTCATTTGAACACTTTCATCACATCTACACTTTGGGAAGCATTGAGTGCTGGTCCCAGAGGACGCTGACATGCACGGCCTTGGCCTGAGCAGCACAGGTGATGGATGGAAGGCACATGCACAGCAATTGAATCTCCAAAGTATCTGGGCAAGCTGCTTTCCAGGCTCTACTGATTCTGCTCTTGGACTTGACTCCATCTCTATCATAAGACATGTTGTTGGCTCTGCCTATATCTCTACCATTTTTTTTATTGTTTATCTTTCTTTGTTAAACTAAAAGCTGTGCTGTAAAGATTTCCCACTGGGGAGGGAGCTGGGAGATTTTTGGGTTGAGAGAGTAGAAAGGTGACAGTCCTAATCGCTGAGGTCAAGAAGCAGTATTCCTTAAGGAAGGAGACTTTTTTTTTTCTTTCCCCAGATCCATTTCCCAGGCATGCAGTAGAACAGCAAAAATATAACCATGTAGCCTTTCAATCACAAATGATAGTATTTATCTCTAAAATGAGAATACGTTGGAAAAAACATTCTCTTACCATAGTATGTAAGATACTCTGCTGTGTGTAAAAATGTTAATGAAACCAGAACATTGAAAATCCAGTTTATTCCAGATGAACAGGCATTTCCTGTACTTCTTGCCCAAAGGGGATATATTTCAGAATTCACAGTCCAAGGCATTGGTCCCATTCCTGAGAAGGAAAAAATTTAAAAATTTAGTAAAAGAGTACATAAGGAATTTAAAAAATAGTAGCTTCAATCCACTACAATTTAATTAACACAACAATAACAACAAAGGCTTTGTTTACCAGGTGCAAAGAAAACAAGATATAAAATTAGGGCCAGAAGAGCAGTCCAGGAATACGGAGTAGGGCAGAAATTGTAAGCCCAGAATATGTCTTCGGTTTTGAACTTGGTTTCATTTTCACACCTGAAAAATAATGCAACATAAAGATTAACTTAATGACTTAAGGTAGAGTTGCAGAAATTCAATGTGCTTATGTTGAATGTATGTGGAAATTCC
The DNA here is from genome assembly GCA_963573935.1 of Arctocebus calabarensis. Taxonomy (NCBI): domain Eukaryota; kingdom Metazoa; phylum Chordata; class Mammalia; order Primates; family Lorisidae; genus Arctocebus; species Arctocebus calabarensis. The sequence goes on along the minus strand of CAUYON010008394.1, from coordinate 15,240 downwards.
CTAATGTCTTTAAAAAAAGGATCCAAGAAGTTTTCTTGAAAAAACTTAAAAAAAAAATAGATTACAAGATTAGATATATAAATTCACAGAAAACTTTTTAGAACTAAATATAATTTAAGAGTAACACAAAGAAATACATTGTGTTCCATACCCACTACATATAAATTAGACATGATTTCTTTTTTTTTCTTTTTCTTTTTTTTTTTTTTTGAGACAGAGTCTCACTATGTCAACCTTGGTAGAGTGCCAGTAAGCAATAATATTTTCAGTGAAATCTTTTTTCCTGAGCAGTAGGTCTCAGTAGTGGGAAATCATGTTGTAAACAGATGTGCCCTCATCCTGGCTTTGTTGTTCCATTTATAGATCACAGAAAGAGTAGATTTAGCCTAACTATTCAGGGCCCTGGATTTTCAGAATGGTAAATGAGCACTGGCTTCAACATAAAGTTACAAAATAACAGTTTTATAAATGTTTATAACATAATAACATAAAGTCAACAGTTTTAGTTCCTAATGGGAGAGTTAAGTCTTTCAAGCCAGGCATTGACTTGTCCTCTCTAGCTATAAAAGTTCTGGCATCTTTTTCAATTGAAGGCTCTTTTGTTGTCTACCCTGGAAATTGTTATTTAGTGTAGTCACCTTCATCAGTTATCTTAGCTGGATCTTTTGGACAACTTGCGGCTTCACTTTGAACTTTTATCAATAGCTTTTCTTTCCTTAAACCCCATGAACCAAGCTTTGCTAGCTTCAAACTTTTCTTCTGCAACTTTCTCAACTCTCTCAGCCTTGACAGAACTGGAGAGAGTTAAGATCTTACTCGGGATTAGGTTTCGGCTTAAGGGGATTTTCATGGCTGGCATGTTCTATCCAGATCACTCGAAATTTTCTCCATCTCAGCAAGAAGGCTGTTTTGCATCATTTGTTTTCCTTGGAATACAACTTTTTAATTCCCTCCAAGAACTTTTCCTTTGAATTATCAATGTGGCTAACTGTTGGTACTAGAAGCTTCGCTTTGGGCCTCTCTTGGCTTTTGATAGGCCTTCCTCACTAAGCTTCATCATTCCTAGCTTTTAAAGAAGAGATACTTTTTTCTCTTAGAACACTTATAGGCCATTGCAGATTTATTCATTGGCCTAATTTAATATTGTTGTGTCTCAGGGAATGGGCAGGCCAGAGGAGAGAGAGAGATGGGAGCAGAGATCATCAGAGAAGGAGTCAGAACATGCAGGTGGATTAAGTCTTAGATGGGCATGGTTTGTGGTCCCATGAGACAATTGCAGTGGTGACATTAAATATCACTGATCACCACAACAGATATAATAATAATAGTGAAAAAGTTTGCAGTTGTGAGAATGACCAGACACAGAAACATGAAGTCAGCACATGCTGTTGGAGAAATGGTGCTGATAGACTTGTTTAATGTGGGGTTGCCAGAAACCTTCAATTTGTAAAAAGCACAGTATCTGCAAAGCATGATAAAGCAAAGTGCCTGAGTTTACGTATTATCTACACTGGCCTCTAGAATCATCCTTCCTCTATTCTTATCTGCCACTTCCTAACCCTGGGTGGTGCCATTAACTTCATGTGAGAAGCTGGCCAAAGTTATGAAACCCTAGTGTCGGGGTCTATTAAATGTTCATGCGATTTCATCTCCATTGGGTTTCTCGATAAGATCTAATAAGATGCTTATTTTATCCCTTATTGTCTTTATTGAATTCTCTAATTCATTGAAGTTTTACTAAACATTGCATCAGTTAATTAAAATATTTCTTCTAGACTTGAATTTTTTTCCCTCTCCTTTCTATAGATGAACTTGCCTCCTTCTAAAATAAATTCTAAAAGAAGAATTGAGGACCTTCAATTTGAATATCAGTTTTCTCTATTCAACCTTCACTTTTCTATGTTTTTAACTTTTGAAAGAAAAAAAATAAGCAAGTAGTCTCTTGTCCTTCTTCCAGTGGTCCCATGCCTCTCACTGTCTCTAAGGACTGCCCTTCCTATCTCTGGTCTTGCCTCTTGTTTCCATCTGCCTCCTCTGGGCTCGTGTTCCTTCAACAGTCTATCTTTTCCCTGCCATTTTCATTTCCTTCTTACCTTGTCCTTCCCTTCTGTCTACAGCAAGATGTCTCCTATTCAACCCTTCTCAGGTTATTGCCTAAAATTATCTCCTAAAATTATAATTATGAATTATATTCATAAGCTGCACATTTCTACCAATCTTTCTTTCACAGCCCAGCTCCCCCACCCTCCCAGATGCCAGCTGACTCTTATTTGTCCTGTTTTCCTTAATCTGCTTACCCCCAAGTCATCAGTGATCTTCTAATCTCCAAATTCAGTCTTCTTGTCTTAATCTGGATGCTCTCTGATTACTCTGTGGTGGCTGATATTGCTGACTGCCCTCCTTCCTTCTCTTCCCACTTTGCTTTTATGTCTTCATTGCCATCTCATCTCTCTGAACATAGGTATTTACTGCTTTTTAAAAATATCTCTTCTACTTCTCAACCTTTAAATATAGGTGTCTTCTAAAGTAATGTTTTAGGGCCTATACCCTCTCTCATAATCATCCCATCTAATTTTAGAACTTCATGCCCTCTACACGGCTGCTTCTCAGTAGTTTATTGTAATATTGACCTTTCCTCAAGCTCCATTGATGCAACTGAGGTTTCTGCTGAACATCTCAATACCCTGCAGTGTCCTCATACACAATATGGCTACAAGCGAATGCACTGTTTTCTCTAGGAAGCAAGAGTAGGGGCTGTTCCTAGTTCAGGTTGTGACTTTACTTCTTACTGACCATACTTATCAACTCAAACATTTATTTAGGGAGCACTTCTCATGTATCAGACATTAGAGATAATAGCTTTGAACACAATAACACTGGTGCATTTGTGGAACCTTGAGTTTAGTGGGCACTGAGGTGGTCCTCTTTCCTGATCTGTATAATAGGGCCAGGTCCCATATAACAGGCTGTTGGGAAGATCCGTTGTTCCATGTGCATGAGCATAGTGCATCCATATGCCGAGTGCCTGGCACACTGTCTGGCGTCTGGTGTATGCACAATAAACATTACTTTATAGTGCCCTCATGACATTGCTATTTTAGTTAACATAGCCTTCCCCTGAATTGAAATGGCTTAAAATCTTAGAGTTGTCTTTGTTGCTTTCTTACCCATTTCTCTGTAGGTCCTCTATACTCTTTCTTTTTTTTTTTTTTTTAAGAGACTCTGTTGCCCAGGCTAGAGTGCTGTGGCTTCAGCCTAGTTCACAGCAACCTCAAACTCCTGGGTTCAAGACATCCTCCTGCCTCAGCCTCCCAAGTAGCTGGCATTATAGGAGCCTGCCACAATGCCCAGCTAATTTTTCTATTTTTTTTTTTAGACAGAGCCTCAAGCTGTCACCCTGGATAGAGAGCTGTGGCATCACAGCCCACAGCAACCTCCAATTCCTGAGCTCAAGCGAGTCTCCTGCCTCCACCTCCCAAGTAGCTGGGACCACAGACGCCCACCACAATGCCCGGCCATTTTTTGGTTGTAGCCGTCATTGTTGTTTGACAGGCCCAGGCTGGATTCGAATCATACAGCTCAGGTGTACGTGGCTGGCGCCTTAGCCCGTTGAGCCACAGGTGCCGGGCCTAATTTTTCTATTTTTATTTATTTATTTTTAGAGACAGTCACATTTTGTTGCCCTCAGTAGAGTGCTGTGACATCACAGCTCACAGCAACCCTTCAGCTCTTTGGCTTAAGCGATTCTCCTGCCTGAGACTCCCCAGTAGCTGGGACTACGGGTGCCCGCCACAACAACTGGCTATTTTTTTGTTGCAGTTTGACTGGGGTCAGGTTCGAACCCGCCACTCTCGATATATGGGGCTGGCACCCTACTCACTAAGCCACAGGCACTGCCTTATTTATTTATTTATTTATTTATTTATTTTTATTTATTTATTTATTTGGACAGAGTCTTACTCTGTTGCCCTGTGCAGAGTGCCCTGGGATCATAGCTCACAGCAATCTGTGGGCTCAAGCTATCCTCTTGCCTCAAGCCATCTTGGGCTCAAGCCATCCTCTTGTCTCAGCCTCCCGAGTAGTAGCTGGGTCTACAGGTGCCCACCACAACCAGTTCTTTTTTTTTTTTCTATTTTTAGTAGAGACGGGATCTTGCTCTTGCTCAGACTGGTCTCTAAGGCCTGCGCTCAGACGATCCATCCACCTCAGCCCTCCAGAGCGTTAGGATTACAGGCATGAGCCACCATGCGGGTCCCATGAATAAACCTGGAGTTGACTGGACATCTTCTAGGCCAGAGGGTGGGAACAGAGGCGAGGCCTATGTGTGAGTATCCAGCTGGGACTCACAAGTCGGACACCAGTCTCTGCTCTAGGTCCATGTGACCGCACGCAGGTGGAGAGGAGGAAGAGAACGGGCTGCTCGCATAACAGTGGGGCCTCTGGGGTTTCTGCATCTACACAGGGCAGGTCCTGTGTTGAGTACCTAATGTGGAGCCCCCATGGGGTGGGAAGGACTTTTCCCATTTTATATATGTGGAAACTGAACCTTAGAGAGCTACAGGCTGTTGTCCAAAAACAGAGGCAGGACTTCAATTCAGATCTGTGCCGAAGCATGTGTTCTTAACCAGATGTTGGAAAGCTGCTTCCCACAGGAATTATAATTTTCAAAAGTGCCACGCAAGATACAAATATAGGACATCTGTTCCTGGTTGGCATGTGACTGCAAAACAGATAAGTTGGGCCTGGCAGTGGCTCAGGCCTGTAATCCTAGCACTTTGGAAGGCCTAGGCAGAAGGATTGCTTGAGCCCAGCCTGAGAAACATAGCCAGACCCCATCTCTACAAGAAATAAAAACATTAGCTAGGCAGAGTTGGAGGATGAGACAGGAGGATCACTTGAGCCTGGGAATTTTCGGTTGTTATGAGGTATGATCGTGACAACAGTGTGAGGCTCTATTTCAAATATATATATATATATATATATGCTGTCTGGCACGTGGTTCACGCCTGTAATCCTAGCACTGTGGGAGGCTGAGGTAGGTGGATTACTTGAGTTCAGGAATTCGAGACCAACCTGAGCAAAAGTGAGATCCCATCTCTAATAAAAATAGAAAAATTAGCCGGGCATTATGGTGGGCACCTGTATTTCCAGCTACTCCAGAGGCTGAGGCAGGAGAATCTCTTGAACCCGGAAGTTTGAGGTTGCTGTGAGCTATGATGTCATGGCACTGTAGCCAAGGGCAACAGAGTGAGACTATCTCCAAAATATATATATATAAAATATAGAGAGAGGTTTTTACCCCAAGTACAGTACGTATACATATGACCTTGTTTGGAAATAAGGTTTTTACACATGTGATCAGGTTAAAATGATGATTTATTGGGTTGAGGCAAGCCCTAATCCAATGACTGGTGTCCTTGTACGGAGAGGGAAATCTGGATACAGATGGTCACGGAGGGAAGACGGCCCTGTGAAGATAGAGGAGGTCATTGGCGTGGTGATGCCAGAAGCCGAGGAGCACCGGGATTGCCAGGCGCTGTCAGAAGCCAGGAAGAGACAGGAAGAATCTCCCGCTAGAGCCTTCGCGAGGGCATGCCACGCCGCCGACATCTTGATCTTGGACTTGTAGCCTCCACAGTTGTGAAAGAGTAAGTTTCTATTGCTTCGAGCCACCAACCTTGTGGTACTTTGCCACAGCCCAGGAAACTAACATAGCATGTGTCTTTCTTAGTCTGGAGAGAGAGAGAAAGTGGGGGGGGAGCCGGTCGAGGGCAGAGGGGAGCAGGGCAAGACAATGTGCAGACAAATAACACAAGGACTGTTTCCAGCGCACTGGCCTGGGGACCGGGGCAAAGACGCCGGTCAGAAAAGAGCAGCAGAAAAACGGACAAACGTACTAAAACAAGGGGGGTAACTGATGTAAAGGGACCAGAAGGAAACAGAGGAGGGCTGGAACCCAGCCTGGCAGGTCAGCCCGTTGAACCCAGGAGAATCAAGGTTCCGACATTCCCATCAGAGAGGGAAGGGGTTGGGAGAGAGCAGGACGCTCTCCCCTGGCAAGGACGCCCCCCACACCCACACCGCAGCTCCCCGCTTCTCAGCCTCCACAGGGCTCTCAGGTCAGGCTCTGGGATGGAGGGGCGGGGGATGAGGAGTGAGGGAGCTGAGAAGTTTCTTCAGCCCCGCAGCCTGGAGAGTGTCTACTCAGACTTCCAGCCCCTCCACAAGACAGATGGGGCGCAGGACACCTTCCACACACTTTTAATGCGTGGTCATCTTACTGTTCTTTCCATCTAGACCTAAAGATCTATGTCTAAGAGAAAACAGACGGTGGTGCCCATAGCTCAGGGGGTAGGGCGCCGGCCACATACACCAAGGCTGGTGGGTTCGAACCTAGCCCGGGCCAGCTAAAACAACAAGGGCAACCGCAACGAAAAAATAGCTGGGCGTTGTGGCAGATGACTGTAGTCCCAGCTACTTGGGAGGCTGAGGCAAGAGAATTGCTTGAGCCCAGGAGTTTGAGGTTGTCATGAGCTATGATGCCACAGCACTCTACCCAGGGTGACATAGCGAGACTCTGTCTCAAAAAAAAAGAAGAGGCTCGGTGCCTGTGGCTCAATGAGCTAAGGCGCCAGCCACGTACACCTGAGCTGGCGGATTCGAATCCAGCCCGGGCCGGCCAAACAACAATGATGGCTGCAACCAAAAAATGGCCGGGCGTTGTGGTGGGCGCCTGTAGTCCCAGCTACTTGGGAGGCAGAGGCAGGAGACTCGCTTGAGCCCAGGAATTGGAGGTTGCTGTGAGCTGTGATGCCATAGCACTCTATCCAGGGTGACAGCTTGAGGCTCTCTGTGAGATAATAAAAGGGTCAAGGTGCAGACCTTATGTGCTCTTGTGTACTCTCATATGTTCTCATACATGCTCATATGCTCACATGTGATCGCATACACGCTCCTGGCTCGTCTAAGCTCTCATGTGTTCTCACACACTGTTATATTCTCTCAGAAGCTCTCATGTGTTGTCACAGGCTCTCACAAACTCTCATATGCTGTCATACTCTCCCACGGAGTCTTCTATGCTCTCAGGTGCTTTCCTAGCGTCCGATGAGCCGAAGACTGGGGTCAAGAGAAATGAAGGCAAGAGAACTGGAAAGATGCGTGGTTGTGATCAGGCGCTTGGATGTTAGAGTGAGGATTTCTTGGGTAGAGCCGGTCTGGCTAATGGTAAGGTGGGTAGGCAGCTGGAGAGGGGGGAGCTAAAACTTGTGAAGTTGACACGGAGAAGGAATAAAGAGGCTGAGGTTTGATGGGTTGTCCACACATACATCGCAGTCACCCGGAATATAGAGAAAGACTGAACCCGAAGAAGATGAGGAGGATGGAACAGGGCTCAGGTGTAGAAGAGTTTTTATACTGAGTTGGAGAAGTCAAATGGTCTAGAAGGGGCACTGAGGAGCCCCATGAATGCCTGCAGCCCCTGACTCCAAGGTCCTCAGGTTGGTGGGAGAAAGAGAAGCCAGACCCTAGAGATGTCTGCTGGGTAATGATGTCCTCAGGGGAGAATTAGGTTTCCATTAGGGTGAGAGGGTAGACTCCTGTGAGGAGGTAGAAGACCTAGGCTGGCACTTCTCAACTTTCAAGGTACATAGGAGCCCCTGAGGCTCTTGAGAAAAAGCACATTCTGATCCTATAGGTCTGGGCTGGGGACCAGAGATTCTACATTTCTGACCAGCTCTCAGGTGAGGCGGGTGCTGCTGGCCCAAGGCCCACACTCTGAGTGGTGAAGATGGAGGCGATTTTGCTTATCACAGAACAGGGGTTTCAGAGGTACAGTGGCAATGTTTCGGGGGAAGGAGAACCCTAGGAGCATGAGTCCAAGAGGGACAGAGCAGAATGGGGATGTATGCAGAGGGAAGAAACAGTGACTGGAAGGGTGGTAAGAGGATAAATTAGCTCTTGTCACTTTGGGCATGGGTCCAGTAGTCCTGACTGACCTTGGGGCATCTTGGCGTTGGTGCCTGGCATAGTTGTGTTCAGGTAGTGTCTGTGATCAGGCCTCATGGGTCTCTAGCAGGGGACCCTCTGATGACTGTGTTTGGTCAGAGGACTGACCTGGGAGAGAGAGAATGATAACGATGGCATTCAGGTTTCTAAGAAGTGTGATAGAATACTTAATAGTCACCTTAGTGGTGACTGAGGCCATGAGAGGGAGTGAGACCGCCTGGGGACCGTGTGCATACAATGTGCAGAATGTCAACAGAAGATGGTCCAGGGTGGAACCACCACAAAGTCAGGTCAGGAATACAGCTGAGGTAAGTGACAAAGAACAGTTAGAGAGGTAGGAGATAATGGTGTCGGTGAAGCTCCGGGGACAGTGTTCAGGAAAGGACCAGCAAATGTTATCAAGAAAGATGACAATTGAAAAGTGTTCATTGAGAGGCAGAATGGTGGCTCGGCGCCAGTGGCTCCACAGGCTAAGGTGCCAGCCACGTACACCTGAGCTGGCGGGTTGAAATCCAGCCCGGGCCCGCCAAACAACAATGACGGCTACAACCAAAAAATGGCCGGGCGTTGTGGCGGGCGCCTGTAGTCCCAGCTACTTGGGAGGCAGAGGCAGGAGACTCGCTTGAGCTCAAGAATTGGAGGTTGCTGTGAGCTGTGATGCCACTGCACTCTATCCAGGGTGACAGCTTGAGGCGCTATCTCAAAAAAAAAAAAAAAAGAGAGAGGCAAAATGGTTATTTTTCTACAATATGACTATTTAGGAAAACTAAGGTCATCAGCTGAAAAACAGTTGTAACAAATAATACTTCAGTAAGGTACCAGTCTTAAAATAAACATGCAGAAAGCCATCTACTTCTTACTGAGCCATAGGTGCTGCCCTAGCCATCTACTTCTTATAAACCAACAATAACTAATCAGAAGAACGGCTCAGCACCTGTGGCTCAACAAGCTAAGGCGCCAGCCACATACACCTGAGCTGGCGGGTTCGAATCCAGCCCGGGGCCCGCCAAACAACAATGACGGCTGCAACCAAAAAAAAAAAAAAAACTAATCAGAAGGCATAGTGGAACAGAAGACCCCATTTGCAGTTAAAAAACCCTCCTTTCTACATCCTACCCACAAGACCCTACATCACCCGGCCCTTGCTGCCTTGCTCGCCTCCTCCTTTGTTATTACTTTTTTGTCCTGAGGTGAAATTCATGTAACATAAAAATTAACTATTTTAAGGTGAACAATTCAGTGGCATTTAATACATTGACAACTATGACCTTTATCTCCTCCCAAAGCATTTTTTCAGTTTTTTTTTTTTTTTTTGAGACAGAACTTCAAGCTGTCACCCTGGATAGAATGCCGTGGCATTGCACCTGACAGCAACCTCCAATTCCTAGGCTCTGCCTCTGCCTCCCAAGTAGCTGGGACTACAGGCGCCTGCCACAGCGAACAGCCATTTTTTGGTTGCAGCTGTCATTGTTGTTTGGCGGGCCCGGGCTGGATTCGAACCAGGTGTACATGGCTGGTGCCTTAGCTCGTTGAGCCACAGGTGCCGAGCCATTTTTTCAGATTTTATATCATTTATTTTCATTTTATTTTATTTTATTTGTTTATTTATTTATGTATTTTTTGAGACAGAGTCTCATTATGTCACCCTCAGTAGAGTGCTGTGGCGTTACAGCTCACAGCAACCTCAAACTCTTTTTGAGGCAGAGTCTCACTAGTGTCGCCTTTGGTAGATTGCCATGGTGTCACAGCTCACAGCAACCTCCAACTCGTGTGCTTAAGCAATTCTCTTGCCTCAGCCTCCCGAGTAGCTGGGACTACAGGCGCCCGCCACAACGCCCAACTATTTTTTGTTGTTGTCGTAGTTGTTTGGCAAGACTGGGCCAGTTCCAACCCACCAGCCCCAATATGTGTGGCTGGCGCCCTAGCTGCTGAGCTACAGGCAACGAGCCATTTCTTCAGGTTTAAAAACTTTATTGGAATGCACAATTTTTAATATGAAAATAATTTAAATCACTTGAACAAAAAAAAAGGGGGGCACTCTGATTAAATTGCATTTTACAGCCTGCAGGAAACCTCGGGCCAGCTTGGTTTTACTGTCTATTTCACCCTTGTCCCACCCTGCTTCTTCTTCAACAACATGTAAGTTCTTTTCCTTTCTTGCCAGTCAGACAGGCAGATGACAGAAGCAGGCATGGCCTTTGTTGAGGGTAGATCTCAATACTTTGATGTGAAAGGGGCAGCACAGTCATTTAAACCGGATCCAACCTCTTTGCATCTTACACAGTTGAAACAACTAAGAGAAATAAAATAAGACAATGCTTGTGGGATGTGCAATGCGCATTGGGGGCACTCACCTCATGACGACTCTGCTGCTTGCTTCTCCTGTTTGATCGTTTCTTTGGAAAGCAATGGATTTTTCTCTTGGGTTTCTATCTTCTTCAATTTCAACTTATCGAATTTGTCCATCTCAGCCACGTTGGGTTTGTCAGGCATGGTGGCCGAGGAAGTGGAGGGAGGTGGGAGAGCGAGCAGGATGGGATCTGCCCAGTGGCCACTGCGGAGTGTTCCAGAACATTTTCATCACCCCCAGAGGAAATCCATTAAACAATGACTCCTCACTTCCCCCTCCCCTCAGCCCCTGATAACCACTGTTCTATTTTCTGTCTCTAGAAATTTGAAGATTCTAGGTGCCTCCTATAAGTGAAATCATACACTATTTGTCCTTTTGTATCTGGCTTCATTCACTCACTCTGATGTCTTCTTTTTTTTTTTTTTCCAGTTTTTGGCTGGGGCTAGGGTTGAACCCACCACCTCCTGCATATGGGGCCGGCGCCCTACTCCTTTGAGCCACAGGCGCTCCCTGATGTCTTCTTCAAGGTCCCTCCTTGTGGGAGCATGTAGCAGAATTTTTTTTCTTGTCTTTGGCTGAGTAATAGTCCATTATATGGATATTTCGTATTTTCTTTCTCCAGTAATCAGTTGATGGACATGTGGGTGGTTTCCACCTTTTGACTATTGTGAATAGTTTCTTCACACTTCATTCACTGAGTCCCATCTCCCTAGCCTTCTTCCTCTAGCTCAGACCTGACAGACTTCTTTCTGCCCCAGGACCATTATATCATTTGCTGTTCCCTCTGCCTAGAATGCTCTTCTCCCAGATCTCTCCTTGGAGCTCTCATTCTCATCCTTGCAGCTCAAATGTTTCATTCTCAGAGAAGCTGTCCCTGATCACTGCATTTAAAGTAGTTGAACCCCTAGTCATTGTTTATCCCATTATCCTGTCGTACTTATGTGGTGTCTTCATAGCACATATCACCATCTAGAAGTATTGTCTAGACCAGGGCTTATTTTGTGCCACTGGCCATTTAGCAATTTAGTGAAGCCTATAGGTTCATTCTCAAAATAATGTTTTGTTTTGTTTTGTTTTTTGTAGAGACAGAGTCTCACTTTATCGCCCTCGGTAGAGTGCTGTGGCGTCACACTGCTCACAGCAACCTCCAAGTCCTGGGCGTAAGCGATTCTCTTGTCTCACCCTCCCAAGTAGCTGGAACTACAGGCACCCGCTACAACGCCCGGCTATTTTTCTGTTTTACAGTTTGGCCGAGCCTGGGTTTGAACCCACCACCTTCGGCATATGGGGCCGGCGCCCTACTCGCTGAGCCACAGGTGCCGCCCAAAATAATGTTTTTAGATGCCTAAAATATACCAATTATACTGAAACATAATTACCAAAATATTGAAAACTTGCGATTTAGTAATCCACCTGCATCCCTAACAATTCCTGAAATAACAATATCTATATGCAGACTTAATAATTATCAGAATTTAGAAGTTGTGATGCATAAAGTGCTATTTTAGGAGATTTGCAACAACTAGATTTCATTTCTAGAACAACAACTACAACTAAAAAATAGCCCGGTTGGCTAGGCGCCTGTGGCTCAAGCGGCTAGGGCACCAGCCACAGTTGTTCTGTCTAGTTGTTTTGCAACAACTAGATTCATGGAAATGAAAATATCTGTGCATCCTCTTGGTCACAAAGTCACTTGTACAGCTAGTACATTACTGTAGATTATTGTTACCTATTTTTTTTTTTTTTGAGACAGAGCCTCAAGCTGTCGTCCTGGATAGAGGGCTGTGGCATCACAGCTCACAGCAACCTCCAATTCCTGGGCTCAAGCGAGTCTCTTGCCTCCGCCTCCCAAGTAGCTTGGACTGCAGGCACCCGCCACAATGCCTGGCCATTTTTTGGTTGCAGCCGTCATTGTTGTTTGGCAGCCCCGGGCTGGATTCGAATCTGCCAGCTCAGGTGTACGTGGCTGGCGCCTTAGCCCGAGTCACAGGCGCTGAGCCTGTTACTTATGTTTTTAACTGAAGAAGCTACTAAACTTCAGTTAGAGATAAGTGAAAAAAATGTATTATTTTCCTATCTATATTTGTGAATCTTCTGAATTCTATCCCTAGACCCTTTGGAGGTTCAAGGACCCCAGGGTTAAGAACTCCTGTCTTGGCTCAGCGCCTGTGGCTCAATGGGCTAAGGCGCCAGCCACATACACCTCAGCTGGCGGGTTCGAATCCAGCCTGGGCCCGCCAAACAACAATGATAGCCACAACCAAAAAATGGCCGAGTGTCGTGGCGGGCGCCTGCAGTCCAAGCTACTTGGGAGGCGGAGGCAGGAGACTCGCTTGAGCCCAGGAATCGGAGGTTGCTGTGAGCTGTGATGCCACTGCACTCTATCCAGGGTGACATAAATAAATAAAATAAATTAATAAATTAATTAATTAAAAAAAACTCCTATCTTGAAAGATTAAAAAATTATCAGTAGTGATGAGGAAAGGTAGAGTCTGTTGGAGGTAATTTTGATCAGAGACTGGAGATATCCTAGTAAACCAGAGAATAAAAAGCTAAAGAAAGCTGCTGTCCTCTCTGGCCCTCCATGGAACTTAGGGTGTGGGAGATGAAGAAATTTCCAGTTGAGGACAATAAAAAAGCAATATCTTTGAAAGACAGATATCATCTAGACCAGTGTTTTTCAACTTTTTTAATCTCACGGCAGACTTGAACCTATAAACTTCTGAGGCACACTTAAATTATGTTGATCAAAAAATAAAGTAAGAAATAAATATATATAACTGTGCTTTAAACTTCTTTTGAAAATAATTTAATTAAAGATATATATATATATATATACTTTTTTTTTTTTTTGAGACAGAGACTCAAGCTGTTGCCCTGGGTAGAGTGCTGTGACATCAAAGCTCACAGCAATCTCTACCTCCTGGGCTCAAGCGATTCTCCTGCCTCCGCCTCCCAAGTAGCTGAGGCTATAGGCGCCCGCCACAACGCCCAGATATATATATATATTTTGGTTGCAGCCGTCATTGTTTGGCAACCAGGGCTGGATTCGAACCCGTTAGCTCAGGTGTATGTGGCTGGCGCCTTAGCCACTTGAGCCACAGGTGCTGAGCCAACTGGGCTATTTTTTGGTTGTAGTTGTCATTGTTGTTTGGCAGGCCTGGGTTGCATTCGAACCCGCCAGCTCTGGTGTATGTGACCGGTGCCTTAGCTGCTTGAGCTACAGGCACTGAGCCTAATTACTGATCTTTAAAAATGTTCATGGCACACCTAAGATCCTCTCACGGCTGCGGCTCACCAGTTGAAAATCACTGACACAGAGGGAAGGAAGAAGTTTGGGAGGAGGTAGTCTGTGGCAGTGTGGTATTTTGTTTATCATTGACAGGAATTGGCCGAACCCAACAGAGTGTGGCAGAGAGGTGGGTGGCCACTGTGGGAAGCTGAGCCACTGGGGCGGGGGCAGGGGATCTCAGAGCAGTAGGTGGAACCTTACTATATTCCAGACAGTAGGCTAGACATTGAGACTATGAAGATGAATAAGACAGCGATGAGTCACCCATTTAGGATTCATCTAGACCAAATCCTGAGGCTGATTGGCTGGTTTGGCTGGTCTGATCCATGCACATCTTCAGAGACTCAGCGACACAGAGGCAGTGGCAGTAAGACAGGCACTAGAGATTCAGGGTGGAAAAAGCCAAAAGATGTGCTCTTTTCTTCCCTGATTTGATCCCTTCTGCAAAGCAAAAAAAAAAAAAAAAAAAAAAAAATGGATCTAAAAAGTTATGTAATGGAGGGAAAAAAATGAAGCATTGCCATGATCAGATCCTTTGAACCAGCCAACCATCCAGAAATTCACTGGATAAACCTAGGGGATGCATCTCCCACCGTCACTCTGTATTCTTCAAGAACCTTCTAACGATCTTTATAACCAAGAGATTCTTTGATGTTATTACCTTTCAGAACAACGTTGGCTCAGAGGGATCAGAGGAAGAAAAGAAAGGACTATATTTTTAGATTTTTCTGTGGGGCTCCAGAAATACCCTGCACCTGGATCTCTCCTCTGTATGCAGCTCTCAGAATCTACGATTCTGAGTGTTTGGCTTTTTTTAAAGCTATTTTCACCTTGTCTACTAGGGGGATCTTTCAGAAAGGCTGAAGTCGGAGGCTGCTGGAAGTAGGAGGCATTGGCTGGGGCCAGCTCCTCTGATCATGTTTCCTTCTAGTAGTGGGGTCTGAAAACTCCCTGCCCTGGGCCCGGATAATGAGCTTCGTTTAGCCTGCAGGGAGGCAGCCCCTCAGGTGGAGAGGCAGTAGGCAGACAGCAATGAGAGCAGAAGCAGGGCTGAAGCTCAGCTGACCTAGTTAGAGCAGACAGAGGCTATAGGGGCAGCAGAGATGGCTTAGGAGTGGGTGGGAGCAGGGAGAGAGGGAAGCTTCCAAGAGAGAGAGGCCCAGGGCAAGGAGAAATAGAGGCATGACTGTTGTTCAAAAAGCCCTGGCAAGACTTAGGGGCCACCAAGGGGAACTGTTCTTGGAGACTCAGAGAGCTGGGGTGCCTGTGTACCTGTGTGGTAGGTGTGTGTAGGAAGATCTTTACCAGATTTTGCCTGAATATTTAGATTTTTTGTTGTTGTTGTTGTTGCAGTTCAGCCAGGGCTGGGTTTGAACCCGCCACCCTCAGAATATGGGGCCAGCACCCTACTCACTGAGCCACAGGCACCACACTCTTTTCTTTCTTTCTTTTTTTTTATTTTTTTGAGACAGAGCCTCAAGCTGTCACCCTGGATAGAGTGCTGTGGCATCACAGCTCACAGCAACCTCCAATTCCTGGGCTCAAGCGAGTCTCTTGCCTCCGCCTCCCAAGTAGCTGGGACTACAGGCGCCCG
>CAUYON010008393.1:0-46473 GCA_963573935.1 Arctocebus calabarensis | reverse complement strand
TTATTATTTATTATTAGTTTTTTTTTTTTTTTTTGCAGTTTTGGCCAGGGCTGGGCTTGAACCCGCCATCCTTGGTATATGGGGCTGGCACCCTACTCCCTAAGCCACAGGCGCCACCCCACCTGCAGACTTCTTATCTCCATCATCTGCTTTGTTTTTTGCTCCTAGCCCTAGCTAACAGTTTCCTTGCTTGTTTATCTATTATCCCACTCCCCCCTAGAATGGAAACTCCTAGCCCTAGCTAACAGTTTCCTTACTTGTTTATCTATTATCCCACTCCTTCCTGGAATGGAAACTCCATGAGGGTAAGGATTCCTAATCTGTTTTGTTTGCTACTATCTCCCCAGCACCCACCACAAAGTAGGTGCTCGTGTAATTCTCATCGAATGAACAAATGAGTGAATGAACTCAGTCATTCTGAGATCTTCTGTCATTTTGGGGGGAGGGGGTAAATCCTGATCTCCTTTGCAATCTTTTGACTTGCACTCTTTGGAAATATCCAGAAGAATGGAGACCATGTAGACTGAGACACTACCCCCATTTCTAGGAGAACTGAGGACTCTACCACTGTCAAGCCGATGTAACTGATGATCAGAGAGGGGGAACTCTAAGCTTGGTTCTATTGCCCCCTGTCCCTTTTCTGTCGTTCCATGCAAGGTCCACACAGACACAGCTGCTGAGGAACAGGACTGCCAGGTTCCATCACATACTGCGGACAAAGCCATGACCCTGGGCCTGCGCTGGGGCACACCAGCAGCTCAGAGCCAAGGAGGACAACACGAGTAACAACCACAGACACTAGAACTCATGTGGGCCAACAAAGGAAGAACAGAGGTCAAAGAGAGTCGCTGGACCCAATTCTTCCTCACAGAACAAGCCCTTAAAAATTCTACGGATTTGGGGCGGCACATGTGGCTCAGTGAGTAGGGCACCGGCCCCATATACCGAGAGTGGCGGGTTCAAACTCAGCCCCATCCAAACTGCAACAAAAAAATAGCCGGGCGCTGTGGTGGGCGCCTGTAGTCCTGGCTACTCAGGAGGTTGGGGCAAGAGAATCGCCTAAGTTCAAGAGCTGGAGGTTGCTGTGAGCTGTGATTACACAGCACTCTACCAAGGGTGATAAAGTGAGAAAAAAAAAATTCTATGGATTCAACCTCTAGAATCTGTCATAGGCATGCTGCAGACTGAAGGTGCAGACTCCTTTTGTGTGGTGGTTTGGGGTCTTGAGACCCCAAATCACAATATTCTAGGTGACTTACATCAAAGATGTACTTGACAGTAGCAATGAGATTCAGTCCTGATCTTCCCTGGAGACTCCAAGGGCAAGCTACATTCTTCTGTTGACTCACCATGACCACAGTACTGGGCACCAAGAAGACAGTAAGGGCTGAGCTGTGTGGCAACTGCAGAGGGCATTGGGTAAAGCGTGGCAGGGGTGATGTCCAGGTGAGCCCAGTGGTTGAACAAGAGCGAACAAAAAACTCATTTGCTTGGATTAAGGGAAACAAACGGTAAGATTCCAAAAGGCTGTCAGAAATCGTACATGAGTTAATATCGTTCTTACAATTCCTTTGGCTGAATTGTCCACTAGAAAGCAAGATATCCAGAAGGACCACCACACAATGACTTAGCACAGCACATCATTAACTAAAGCCTAAGCCGGCTCCAAATCACAGAATGCAGGAAACATAAAGTGGTTGTCTCTACACCAGATTCAATTCTAAAATCCAAATTCATCTCAGTCATTGAAAGAAGTCACAGGGAGGGAGAGAGGTTAACATGACAGCTGTCAATATAGTAGGGTGGCTGGAAGAGTTGGTTCAGATCTGGACTTTACCACCTCCCTGATGAATTACATAACATACTAAGTTCCTTAACCTCTCTAAATTTCAGTCTTACCCATAAAATTGAGCTACTATAAGTACCAGCATCATTGAATTGAGATTATGGAAATTCATTCAAGTAAAGCATATGCTATAGCACCTATCATAGAACACATGATTGTAAGTATTATTAATAATATTATGATGATTTCAGGGTCAAAGTACAAATGCAAATATCCTGTCTGGATCACAGACTAACAGAAAAAAGTGCCCCTTTATGAAAGATAAGTAGTCTCAAAGATGTCACACAAAGAAGCAGTGGAGCTGAACCAGTTGGATACTCTTCTGGTATCTCCTGACTGAGCTTTACTTGCTACCTGGAACAGTATCAGTTGAAATACGGTTCGTTCTTGACCTTTCTGCATTCAGAGTGTATCCCAAACTGAAAATCAGGTCATGGACACAGCTCTGGCATCTATAGAAGGTCGTCATTGCCTTTTAGACAGCAGCACTGCCTTATAAAATGTTAGCTGAGACCTCAATGCTCCCCACCTCATACGAGAGGTTGTAGACACGACAGATTCACCATATTAAAACAAGCGCACAAAATGTTTTATGACAACCAGGTATTCAGATGAGAAGAGGTTATACCTGCAAGTGATTTTCAAGGCAGTGGTGGCAAAGAAGTGCCCCAGACAAAGGAGTCTCCATCCAGGGGCTGAGCGTGGGGCCGCTGCTGAAAGTCTACCGCTATTCTTCCAGCAGTTGTGGGGAGGAGGCGCTGGCCATGGTGCTGAAAGGCCTGCTCCGGCTCAGACATGAGCTGTCTGTGGTCACAACCCACTGTGGCTCAGATCCGCTCTCAGAGTTTCACCTTTTTGGTAGCTGCAGTTGGCTTCCTCTTTCCCCTTGAACTCCAGTTAGCTCTTCTTTGCTTCCTTGGTTAACTGACTGGCCTGCAGATCAATTACGATTCAGGGGCTACTCAGAGAAGCAGGTTGTATCTCAACATCAACTTGGGCGTTAAGACCTGAACAAAATGAGTCTATCTTTTCTGGGTCCTCAGGGTTGCTAGAGATCTTAATTTGAGGCAACACAATAGCTAAACTCAATGTCAGGGCATAGTCTAGGGAACTTTCCGCACAATAGTGACCCAGGTTCAAGTGAAGTTCTCCACGGACTTCGGGGCCAAGACCAGACCAGAATCATGGTTTCTAATCTAAATCTCACTAAAGGTGGAGTTTGCAGAATTACTTCAATATGTATCCCCAATTCCCCCTCAACTCATCCTGTCTAAGAAAACATTTTTCTTTATACTCTTGACCATACATCCAGATTTTGGAATTGGTTCAAACTCTGTTCTGTTTTTTGTTTCCAAATATAGAAAATAGGCAAAGCCTAGTGAAAAAATAAAAGTAGGAACATAGAACTGGATAATTTTGTTCTCTTCTTAGATCCTAGATCCATATTTTAGCTTCTTGTCTATAAACAGGTGGTTCACAGCAGATGTCATGAGACCGCCATGTGACAGGTACAGCAGGAAGCACAGAACTGGGCACGAGTCCTGCCGACGGCCTTCACAGTCTAAATACCAAGATCTGCACTATTCAGGGCATGAGGATCTATAAATAGCAGGGTGATGTCACCATCATCCAGCCTGTTGTTGTTTGGTGGTTGAATGTTTTTTAAAGAGGTTGCAAAAAATTAATAAATGGTGGTAAATTCTATGGCACCATTTAACCATAAACTTCCTCTCTCTCTCAAACACACACACACAGAGACACACACCAGACTGATAGATTTTAGTGGCTCCTTATTAGGAGGAAGAATCCATTTATCTGAAAGCCCACCCTCTGACTACGCCAGGCTCTCATTTCTAACTGGTCCCTAATGCCCTCTCCATGCAGAGACGCAGATGTGTTTCTCTTGCAGACTCATTGGCACAGCTCCTAACCAAGGTCTCTATTCCTTTGGACAGTGAGAAGCTCAGGATTCAACTTTGAATGAGCAGCAGCCCATACACCTTGAAAACAGATCTAATGTGCTATAGGGAATTCGAAGTCCTCTTGTTCCTATCATGAGGGGAGACCTAGATTGGCCATCAAAATAAAGGACCCGAAGCCTCCACTTGCCACTGGCCTTGAACAAATTCCCTGACCTCCTCCTTCCTTTTAGCCCAAAGCAGCAACTGTGTACCAAGTCACTTCTGCATATGGAGAAAAAGTCTTCAAGAAACACGTGATGCTGGGACTACCACAGGAGATGGGGAGGGGATACGGTCCTTGAGGCACGTCCACAGCCCCTGGGGATGGCACCAAATGGATCTCCACGATCTCACTAAGTTCCTGGATGGTACTAACCACCGCCCCAGCTGACTGGAGGCAGCAGACCTCCTCAGAAGGTCACAGAATGTCACCCTTCCTGGTGTCGGTGGATCTTTACACCTCTTTTAAAAACTGGTATCCGATCTCTGCTAGCAAATACCAAGGAGAAAGAGAAGTGGGGAGGTGGGAAACCGAGGGAAGATTATTTTTAAAAATGCATATATGTGTGTGCGTGTCTACATTTATATAAATAGCAACCGAAATGGAACATGGAAGGGCACTTGCTATTTTAAGGACAGGCTCCAGTAGTAAAGTAATCTCCTGAGTGATGCCACTTTCTGGCTGCATGCCCTCATGCCCAGGCGAGGCAGTATGTTTTTTATTCAAGTCACATTGAATGCCTGTTACTAATCCATCCATCTTAATCAGCACCTACCACTCGCAGCAGCAGCCCTGCAGTCAGGAAGCTTACGGGACGGGGGTGTGAGGGCAGTGGCGAGAGGTGACGTCATAGCAGGAAGAAAGGAAAGGGGCTGGGCAGAGCTGGGGAGAAGGCAGGCCCCTGGTGCCCCACACCTCTGGACACCTCCTTTGTCCACGTGACTCCCTCAGCCAGGCATCCCAGGGCCTGTTTCTGGAGTGGACAGGCTGCAGAACTCAGCTGTTCCAGGAGCAGGGGCCCCCACACCTGCAGCTACTGACACAGGTGCACAGGCAGGGGTACAGATAGGAGAGAGACCAGGGCCCGTGCCCTGAGTCTCTCCTCTGGATGGCTCCTGGCCCACCCTATGCTGTAAGTCCCTTGTCATCCGGCAACCCACCCCCAGTCCACTTGACCAATCACCCGATAGCCCAGTTATGCAAAGGGGTGGGCTAGGGCTCCCCATCTCACTCACCCCACTTAACACAGTCCCACACCTGCAGCCTCTCCCACCCCTTGCCAGTCAGAGATGGCCCAGAGTGAATTCTGAAGCTGTAAATGTGAGCTTGGCGATCCTCTATGCCCACAAAGCCTCCTTCCGCCCGATCAAAATGCCTGAGTCCTGTTTGGCTTTTCACTTAAATCTGCAGTTTCTAGCTGGAATCCACTGGAAACTACAACCCCCTTCGTTGGGCCTTTCAAGGCCCTGGGCCTGGACTCCCAACCCCTCTCTGGGAGCTGAAATTCGTCAACAAAGCACCCAAGTGCACCGTGACCTACCAACCATCACCCTGCCAGGGGCTCCTGAGAACTAGAACCCCGGGAAATCAACACCAACCTGAATCACACGTGAGGTTGACTTTCAGATCCTATCATTCTGAGTCACTGTATTGTCTTCAAGGACAGCCTGGTTCCAGGCTCCTGTCCCGAGGATGCCCCTCAGCTAAATTCTCCAGCTCTAATACTCCTCAGGTGGCTCTGGAGACCTGGGACTAAGGTCTATTGGGGGCTCTGGCCACCTCAAAATTCAGGGTTAGTGGCAGACTGGCAGGAAGATTCCCTGCCAGAGGAAGGGCAGAGATGGGCCCTGCAAGCTGCCTGTCCTCAGGCCTGGTCACCATGAGGTCACAGCTGCTCTAAGAATCAAGTCTGGGACGTGTATTCCACGATCAGAGCTGGAAATAACCTGTGTGTTATTGCCACACACAGGGGCCTCAGAGGCTTAGGACACTAATGCATATGAATTGCCCACTTAATAGACAGCACAGCTACAGAGGAGAAAAAACATACTCCTTTTATGGATGAGGAAACTAACTCAGAGGACTTTGGTAACTTATATCCAAGTTCACAGAACGAATAGCAGAGCCAGAATGCAAAGAAAAATCTGTCGAGTTCCAAGGCTCACAAAGTCTGCCCCTTTCCCGCCCAGGACAAGGAGAGCAGGACAGCAGGACAGCAGCGAAGAGATACTGACTGGACACTCGGAAAACACACTTTATAGTCACAAGTCACATCCTAGCCAAGGCCATGAAGAGAAAAGCGCAGCCTCTGAGTCACGCTCGCGGGTCTATGGCCAGGCCTCTCTCTATGCCCAGCGTCATCTGAGAAATGCCCAGAGCAAGCAGGTCTCAGGCTACCCCAGCTCTGCGAAAAGCCTCCGCATCTCGCGGGCATGCAGCGTTTCTGTCTTCAGCATCAGTGCATCCTGGGAACGGGCGGGAGGCAGAAAACCCCATTTGTGAGCTGCTAAACTGTGGGTGTTAACTGGCAAGGCTGAACTAGAAATCAGGAAAACTGTCTACTATGGAGGCTGCAGCAAGCCAGAGGGGGAATGAATGGGGGAAGAGAGGCTTCATCCAGGGGCTACAACCTTAAGTGAGGCTGGCCTTCTGGAGGTATGGTCCTTCCTCCAGGGAGAGGGCAGCCAGGTGGTCCCAGAAGGACCCCCCCCCCCCGGCTGCCTCTGAAGGCAGGGCTTTTTACACCTGGCCCACGGTCAGTCTTCCAGGATTTCTCAGGACGTTCCCACGTGATAGACCCCACATCGGAGGCCTCACAGGGTCCTTTATCCTAAGGAAAGGGCTACTACCCCCTGCCCCATCACCACTAAACATAGCACCACCCATGTCTCTAGCCTCTGTGAGAAGTCACCTTTCCAGAGCCCTAAGGAGGCCATGCATGCCTCTGGGCACATTGACTTACTGTCTCTGTGCACTCCCAGGTGAGAGGCCCTCTGCAGCGGGCTTCTGCCTCTGGAGACTGTTGGTCTTTCGGGAACTACATGAGAGCATCAGTATATGATGCCACAGTGAGAACAGTGACAGTTCCTCAGGGCAGGGCCAGGAGCTTTCATGGGCCTTTGCCCTGACTCTTCTCTCCTCACCATCCACCATAGAGCCAGGCAACTTGCAAGAAGGACTTTGGTTCCCACCTATGCAGAACCACAGAGGCAGACAGCAGGGCAAGGGCTGGGTAGCATCTGGGGCAGGAGGGGTGAGCCTCACCCTGCACTCTGCCTGGGTGGCCCTGAGAACCACGCGGAACCACGTCTACAACATGCTCTAAGGAGGACAGCCCTGTCACAAAGTCAGAAAGGTCACACATCTGTATACATCAGCCTGCTGTGGTCTGAATTCCTGTGTTGAAATCCTAACCCCCAAGGTGGTGGTGTTTGGTGGTGGGACTCTAGGGAGGTGATTCGGTGATGAGGGTGGAGCTCTTGCGAATGGGATTAGTGCCCTTATAAAAATCCCAGGAGAGCTTCCTCGCCCCTTCCACCAGCAAGAAGGTACCACCTATGATCCAGAAAGTGGGTCCTCCCTAAATACACAATCTGTCAGCACCTCGATCTTGGACTCTCCAGCCTCTGGGACTATGAGAAAGAAATTTTTCTTGCTTAAAAGCCACCCAGTCCGTGACAGTTTGTTACAGCAGCTTGTGAACTTCCCACAGATCTCACACCTTCCCTTTAGTGGGTTTTGCTCCAAGGCTTGGAAATCTCTTTGACAACATTTGGTGAGGCCCTCTCTAAAACTCCTTTCAGGACCAAGGTTCCGGAATTCTCTACCACAGATTCATATAGCTATAAATGGAGAGAGAGATTTTAAAGGAAGTGATGCCCAGAAAATCAAATATGTTTTCTTCAATTATCATCATCAATTATCAGCTTCCCAGAGCAATCATACTCTTCACAGACGCTGACATGCTGCACAGCGGCTCGTTAGGACTTTTTATGTGCCACTAAGAGGTGTTTCCGGGGTGTGCAGCACAAAAGCAACCTCTGCTGGATGGGGGCTGATGTCAAGAGCTCTGGCAGGCACTGTCCTCGCCCATCAGTGACATCTGTCCAGCACTGATAATGTTTTGTGACTGTCCCAGCTAATTTGGGAGGAAGCCTGGCGGTGCTTTTCCATATTCTCTGCTTCTTCTTGTTTCATTCTTCGCCTACAGCAGAAGTGAGAATGACTAGAGCACATCCCTCTCCTGCTAAGAGCAAGATATAAAATTTTCTCACCAACAGGTTTCCTTCGCAATTTTCCTCCCTGAAGAAGAATAAAACATTACAACCTTAACTCTGTTCTCTTAGCTTTGTGTTCTCGGCATCTAGAAGTGGTATAAACTGAAACGTGTGGCGCATAACGTCAGGTGTAAGACCGCACTGGCCCGTAAGACAGGGCCTGGCTTTGGGGAAAGATGTGACTCGTGAGAAAAGTCTGCCTCTAACTCTGCCCTCTTGCCCCACCGGCTAAACACAGACACACACACACCCCTCCCAACCTTTCTTTCCAGGAAGGAGGCCACTCGATGTCCTTGTGTTTCTTTTCTCAAACTGCCTTATTGGCACCCACTTCGTATCTTTTGTCTAGTCTTTGTACAAATGCCTCCGGTCAACAAAGACCACGGAGTGTCTGACCTGCATTCATGGCCTTGCTCTGCTCAATAATAGTGGCATCTCCCAAGTGTCTCTTTCTTTCTGCGCCTTCGATGATGCTGCAAGAGCTGTGCCTGTTTTAAGTCATTTCATCCTCCTAACAAGCCCCATGAGGTGAGCACTGCTCATGGCTTCTCGTACAGACCACGCAGGTGGAGATGGAGCACCAAGGAAGCCAAGATCGGCCACCAGCAAGCAGGAGAGCTGGGGTGTGAGCCCCGAGGGTAGGGCCTCTCTGCCTGCTCCGAGTGCTTCTCAGACCCTGCCTCCTTCTTCTAGCTGGCAAGACGGCCACACAAAAGCCCCATCAAGACACCACATGTAGAAATTCTCCTTCCAGACTAGGAGAGGGTCACAGAGAAGGAGGGAACAGCCCCTGAAAGGCCCAGAGACATGGACCTCTGCTGGGGTGTGCAGTAGCCACGTGGGGGTGATGGGGTGAAGGGCGCTGGTAGGAAGCATTAGGAAGGGAAACTAAAGGACAGCTGAGTCCAGATGATGAAGAGGGGTTGAGATGACAAAGGACCAGAGCTGGATGAGGGTGTCCTCACTCTTCCTCTAGACTCCATATTGACAAGCAGCCTTGACTCTCAAATAGACTGTCAGGCAGGACTGGGCCAATGGGAAGACAGGGAAGGACTTTGCAATGACCACAAAATACCAGCCCTGCCAGCTGAAATTGCAGGGCGATCCCCATAACTGATGGAAGATCCACTGAGGTTCAAAGGCCATGCTTTATTTTCTAGAAAAGAAGGCTGAGGCCAAGGAGACAGGAGACAACGTGACAGGTCAGGGGCAACACCTGTGTGTGCAGCAGGGAAGCCCCAGCCTTCCTGAGACCAGGTCCAGCACCCTCCCTATGCCCCCCTCTGACTCCCAGGCAAGCTCCTCCAAAACATGAGAAGAAAGAGAATGAGAGTCCACAGACAGACAGACAGACACACACACATACATGCACCCCTTAGTTGTCATTTTGAGTATAATTGTTTTAACACCAGCTGTCACATGTGCAGAATTCTTCTGTGGTACCAGTGGCCAGTGAGCTCTAGAGTAACGAGGATGTGTTTAAAAATAGCCCACATTCCTAGAATTCTCCACTCCTCATGTTCCCTTCTCTATCGTACTGGCAGCCCGGTAAAAGCTCCACTTCAAATTTATGAGTATAATGTCAAAAAAATTGATTCAGATGCATTAGGAGTGGTAGCACAAAGTGGGGACAAGAGTAGGCGCCTGGGCTCTGTCCCCAGCAGAGCAGGCTGCAAACCTTGGCAGTTGCTCAGCCCTGAGCGCCAGGGCATCTGCTTTCTACAAGCCGCCCAACTGGTGTGCTCACTTCTTCCATTGTCCTGGTGGCTCCGTTTCCCCTGGGCTCATCTCAGCAAGCAGCCCTACCACATGATCTCACCATCTCTCCTTGGTGGGGAGCCCACCAGCTCCCTCCATCCTGTCCCAGACTACACAGGATCATTTCTGACTCCGAGCAGCGCTGCAGCAAGAAGAAACCTCTTTGGGTGCATGAGGAGTGCCTAGCTCAGGAAGAACAACAGCCACAAAATCAGGAGAAATGGGCTTGTCCTATTTTGGAGCTTGACCTTTGACAAATCATTCCACATTAATCAATTAATCTCAAACTCGGTGTGTGTGTGTGTGTGTGTGTGTGTGTATGTGTCTACACAGGCCTCCCTCTCCCTTTAAAAAAAAAAAAGAAAAGAAAGAGTTTGGTGAAAATAGTACAAGTTTTGGAATAAGACAAATTTGGATTCCAGGCTTGGTGGCTCAGACCTGTAATCCTAGCACTCAGGGAGGTTGACATGAGTGGATTGCCTGAGCTCAGAGTTCAAGGCCAGCCTGAACAAGAGTGAGACCCTGTTTCTACTAAAATTAAAAAAAAAAAACTAGCCAGGCATTGTGGCAGTGACCTGTAACTCCCAGCTACTTGGGTCGGGGAGGCAAGATCTCTTGAGCCCAGGAGTTTGAGTTTGCTGTGAGCTATGATGCCACAGCACTCTACCTAGGTGACAGAGTAAAACTCTATCTCAAAAAAAATTTTTTTTGTATTCAAAAATTCAGGTCTTTTACAAAATGCCTAACCTGTGCTCCTTAAAACTATCAAGGTCACACAAAAAACAAGAAAAGTCAGAGAAACTGTCAGAGTCTAGAAGTGTCTACAGAGACAAGATGGCTAAATGGAATGTGGCATCCTGGACACAATTTTGGGACAGAAAATTAGACTTCAGGAAAAATTAGGGAAATGTGAATACCGTGTGGACTTTAATTATAAATGGTATATCAGTATTAGTTCATTACTGTGACAAGTGTTCCCTACAGAAACTCTGTAACACCATTTATTTAATTCCATAAATCTAAAACTATTCTAAAATTAAAAGTTTATTAAAAATGTAATGATAATCATAATAATAACCTGGTCCCAGGCATTTTAGTGGTGTAACTTGGGGCAACTTATTTCCCTTGTCTAATCCTCAGTTGTTTACTTATAAAGTGGAGTAATAATACATACTCATGGGGTGATGTGACGCTGAGTGACACAGCACAGGCAAAATGCCCTTCCACTGCAATGCCTAGCACACGATCAACACTCACTAAACATTCCTTTTTAAAATCCCAACTAAGAAACATATTTCTGATTTAATAATAACAATTAATAAGCAGTCCATATTCAAAATCCCCCCCCAGATGTCCACAAAATGTCCTTTATAACTTAAAAAAAAAAATCTTGACCCAATTTCTTTTTTTTTTTTTTTTTGCAATTTTTGGCCAGGGCAGGGTTTGAACCCATCACCTCTGGTATATGAGGCCAGTGCCCTACTCCTTTGAGTCACAGGCACTGCCGACCCAATTTCAAAACTCATATATTATATTCCATCATCGGACTCTTTATTGTCCTTTTGTCTAAAACAGTACCCCTCCCTACCTATTTTTTCTTTCACAACATTGACACAAGGATAAACCAGATAGCCACAGGAGGGCAAAGAACAGATGCTTACAAATGGTACAAGGGAGGCCAAAGCTCAGCTGCAGTGTTCCCATCCTTCATTGATGTCACCCCTATTAGGCCACCCCATGCCTTCTATAAGCCAGGCATTCTGCAAAGCACATTGTATACGTGGCCTCTACATCTCTCAGCAACTCAGTCAAGATTATTATCCCCGAGGCTCAAATCACTTACATGACTTGCCTCAAGTCCCACAGCATTCATCGGCAGAACTGGCATTTGAACTCAGGCACCAAAGTCATAATCCTTCCTGCACACCACAGCCCCTTCCTTCAGGGAGTTCCCATCTCCTAGGAGACGAACATGGACATAAGCCATTGCAACCATACAATAACACACAGCAAGCAGAAGCTGCCACAGGAAGCAAGAGAAAGGAAAGTCTCCTGTGGCAGCAAAGAAGGCTTCCCAGGCAGGCAGCCCAAGCCGGGCCATGAGGGGGAGGTGGCATTCTGTCCTGCAGCCACCGTGAGGATGGGCCTTTGCCAGAAGGGCACAGGTGCAGAGGGTGAGCCTGACAAGATTGAGGAGACAACTGGAAGTTTTCACTCTCTCTTTGATTTGTGTGTTTATTCATTCATTCGGTCAACAAACATTGATGGAATTTCTTCAAAGTACCAGGCCTGTTCCAGAAGCTAAGAATACAGAAGGGACCGAAACATCTAACTACTGGGATTTATCAGGGAAAGAGACAGCAAACAAACAGGTATTAATGCGGATGGAAATAAGCACTGGGGAAAAGAATAAAGCAGAGAGGGTGGACGGGAGAACACCTGGGGACAGAGGACTTCCATTTTCAATGGACAGGAAGGTCTCTTGGAGATGCTGGAGGGAAGATCTGCAAGAGGGAAGGCGCTGGCTGTGGCAGTAAAAGAACCTTCTAGGCAGAGGAAGAAGCCATAGTCAAGGATCAAAGCTGGAACCAAGAACGTGCCACCTGCCTAGGAGCTGGGACTTGCTCCTGGGTCCATCCAGGGCAGTGCATGGCCCTAGGGGGCCACTATGTGGCCATGGAGGGAAGAGAGGCCAGTGCAGTGTGAAAGCTCAAGTGTGCAACCTGCCAGACAGTCTGCTTGGAGCTTAGGGGTCAGGCAGGTGGGGGTGGGCAGGGCCAGGTGATGGGGCCATGATGCTTCGATAGGCGGGGTCAGATACATCCATGAGAAGCACTCTGAGTTGTTTTCATGCCCATTAAGGACCCTGAAGAGGAGTTTGGGCCACAGCAGGCAGGGCCTTAAGCACCCCCAAGCACATGGAGAAAGGTGTCAACCTACTTCCAATGGCCAGTGTGACAGGAGCAACCCTGAGCCCCTGAGCCAGCACCCAGGCCACAGGATCCCCCCAAAACGCAGTCCACCTCCAGCCCCCTGACTGTTGGGCTGGTATGGGGACAGGAGGGAAGCTAATGGCCTCTCAAACTCCTTCGGGTCCTCAGCTGCTAGGGAACTGCTGTGAAGATAAATTTCACCTGGTAAGTTGCTTAACTTTCAGGTCCTCCCTCTTCTTGTCAAATGCAGATCATGACTGCACCTATCTCTTAAGAAAGAGTAAGTGAGTTAATAGGCGTAAAGTGTTCACAGCACCATTTGTATGTAGAGTGCCTGTTATTATGAGGGCAGTGACTGCTACCATCATCATCCACAGCTGCCCCAAACTCCAATCTTAGTCTTCCCAGGAGTTTCCACCCCACAGAGGAGGAGAACTAGAACGAGACAGAGAAGGTCCCTGCCACCTGTCCCCGCCCACCCCCACTTGTATCTCCCCACTCACCTCTCCTTAGGTGCCCCCTTCTCTCTGAATTAATCTTGCTTTAATCTTTTCTCTGGATTCATCGTGGTTTCAACAGCCTTCTCCAGGCTGCAGGACAGCCTTCACCCATAAGCACATTCACAGCTCATTAACCGTCACAAACTAATACATTTTATCTCATGGACTGTGTTTTGGGGGGATCCTGTGGCCTGGATGCTGGCTCAGGCCTCGTCTAATCAATGCCTGTAATAAATGCAGCTCCATTCTCATCATCGGCTGCACTTTCTGACATCCAAGGCCTTGCTGGCCTCCTTGAGCCCCTCGCTGATTTGCAGCATCTTAAGAGCTGTGACAGCCCTGATGCAACAGTAGATGTCCCTTTCCCCTCAGTCTGAAGATGAAATGAGGCTCAGAGAGAGCTAACCTCCCATGTCTACTCAGCAGGTCGGACGCCAAGCTGAAGACAGAACATGGGAGTAGTAAGCCCTTACCACCCACCAGGCTTCTAATCTGCGGGGTCACCCTAACAGGCAGATACCACCACCACCCCCATTTTACAGACAAGTGCGCAAAGGCTGGGAGAGGATAAAGGACTCGTCTGTGTCTCTAGAAGGAGCCTGAGGCACCATGTGCTTTTCTCAGGGTCTCTAAAGAGGAAGAGGAGGTCTGGGAACATGAGCTTTGAAGATCACAGAGGTCACGTGTCAGGGAGCAGGCTCTGTGCTCATTTGAGATGTGAACGCCTGTGTCCCCAGCTGCCACTAGGGCAGAGTAGGCTCCAGACACTGAGGATTGGCTTTCTTCATACCAGCAATTTGCCACCACAAATCCAGTAAGAGTAATATGTAGTACAAGCCCCCTTTTTGTGGAACTGTGGTGTTTAGATGTGGCCCAGGATCTGTGCTGTTGGTGGGAACCTCACCATCTATTAATCAATCCTGTGCTCCTAGAACCAGTGGGAACAGGTGAATCTCCCACCTGATTGATACAGAAACCAGCGCCCTCATATTTACACCCATTCTCTACCTATGCTTTGCAGAATTAATTAAACAAAATTCAAAACCTACTTCAGAGGGGTTCCTCCTGAGCCATTTCTCTGGGGGACCTTGTGAGGCCCCCCAACTCATCTCTAATATCCATCCCCGCCACGGCTAAAAACTCAGCTGCGTCCAAAAGCATCTTTACTCACACGGCAGACAGGCCTGAGACCTAACGGGCCAGGGGGGATTCGTTAGGCTCTCTAGATCCATCATAATATGAATGCTTAAGGGTCCCCAAATGCCCATTTAGACGATCCACATTTTCTAACAGCCAGTAAATACTCTAGGACTGGGTCAGCATTTTTAAAGGTCCTTAAATAGCTCATTTGCATAATCCATATTTTCAGAGCCCCTAAGCGTTTGTCCTACCCTTGTAATCTCAATCTTTATTAGGCATAAGAAGAGCGCCAAAGGAGTGTAGCGGCCCTGCCCTCCCCTTCTGGGAAAATTGATTCTTGTTTTTAAAAATGACACATTTTTCAAAAGCAGGTACAGAACTAGCCACAAAGGAAAATATTTAAAGGAAAACTGTTAACCTGTAGAGGCAGGAAAGTCCCTCACTGGCTCTCTGAGGACGCTGATCACACAACAACTGGCCAACACTGCCCGCACGTTGGGAGCCCTCCTTCTCCCCACCTCCCTCGTGGTGGTCATGAAGAATGCAGGCACCTGAACATCGTTTTCAGCATCACTTTCCAGGTTTAGTCTCAGCTCATTCTCTCTTAGCGGGAAGGAAGGGCGATTTGCTATGAGAAATTTAGATTCCAGGATTGCAGGTCATTCAGCAGAGATCTGGGGTAAGGCCTCTGCCCCATGGGCAACAGCACAGATATTCCTACGGCCAAGAGTAAGCCCCAGAGTGCCTTGAGGAAAGGCCCCCTGAGCACCCACGCAACTGCCCCTCCATTCTCGTGGAGAACAGAATTAAGTCTTGCTCAGAAGGCCACCCACATTCCAAACCATCTGCAACCACAAGCAAAACACGGATGGTTCTTGCCAAGGGAACGTTGAGCTGAAGAAGCCAGCCATGAAAGAGCACACAGTGATAGTTTCTCTTCACACACTTTCTAGAATAGACAAATGAACCTACAAGGAGAGAAGTCAGGATCTGAGTCCGGAGGAGGCACGGGGGCCATCTGAAGCCTGGGAATAGCTTGGTCTGGGTGGCACACAGGGCCGTGTCCACTCTAGGAAGGACGAGTAGTGCCCTTAGTTCTCATTTCGACTTCCTTAGCCTTGCTCTGAAACCCCCTCATGCTGCATTTTAATTTTTACTCTTCAGAGCCCCCCCCCCCATGCCCCAGTCCCTGGAAAGAGAAACAAATTTTCCTTTGCCCAGACGTTTGAGATTATTTAGGAAAGGTTTAAGGGGAGGGACGATCACCGCAACAGGACATGCCTAAATGGACTGAGGCGTCTTTGCTAGTCTCGCCTGGAACCCCCACATCTGCTAGAAACCTCCCCCCACCTCGGAGAGGCGAGTCTGGTGTGATAGCGCAGGGAGGGGGCAGATAAACTCTGCCAGGTCTGGCAGGGACCCAGGCCTTCCAGTGAGGCGTCTTTGCAGCACTGGCCAGGTGGCTCCGGGCTTCTCCGGCCCAGGCAAGCGGCCCTGCTGGCTGAAGTCTGCACCAGGCTGAACTCAGGGGCAGAGAGAGCCAGGGGTGGGGCTGATGAAGGGAGTCAGTAGGGGCAAGACATAGACGGAGGGTAGGGGGTACCTGGCAGGGCGAGAGGGTGGGCTTGGCGCCCAGCTCGGCCACGTATCTAAAGAGCATAGTCCCTCCCTTGATGAACGCCCCAGACACCCGCGCGGAGTGGTGGTCCCTAACGCTCCTGAACCCGCGGAGAAAGCCAGGGCCCGGGCCGGGAAGAGCTGCGCCCGAGACGCCCCCCAGTGGGCAGCACTTCAGACCCAGGCATCTCTCCCCCCAAGCCTGGGCTCCTTCGGACCGGGCCGCAGGGTGGCGGACGAGAAAGGGCGGAAGTACTGCGACAAGCTGGCTGTCTCCGCAGCCCTCCTGTCTCCCCTCCCGGCCGTCCACTCCCCCGCGGACCCCATGGCGGGTGTGGGCAGCTCCCCAGGCGCAGCAGGCCCGGGAGGGAGTGCGCCCGGACGCAAGGAAGAGGCGAGCTGCAGGACGAGCCCGGAGCGCGGGCCGGACCTTCCTCGCCCACACCCGGGACTCGGCGCGATTGGCGGGAAGCCCCCGCGTTCCCTTTGCCGGGCGCGGGGCGGGAAGGCTCCGGGCTCCGCGAAGCGAGGCAGTGGCGCGGCCGGGGAGCGGTGGGGCCCCTGGGCTGTGGACCCGGCAGCGGCGAGGAGGCGCGGGGGATGCAGTGCGCAGGGGGAGGCGGAGAGGGGAGCGCGGAGCGCAGGGGCCCCGGGACCGCAGGGGGGCGCTAGGCACCGACGCCGCGCTCGCTCCCGAGCCCTCGGCTCCGAAGCCGAAGCCGCAGGTCCGGCTCTCCGCTCGGCGGCGCCCGGTCCCCTTCGCCAGCATCTTCCCACCTGGGATCGCCCCAGCTGTCACCGGGAAGTCCGCGTCAGCGGCCCGAGAGCGCCACCGGCGGGCTGGCTGTGGACACGCAGGGCCCTCGGCGGGGCGCACCCCCTCCCCTTCGCCTCGTCACTGCTGAGAATGACATCACCGCAGAGCCCCCGCCCCCGCGCCTCCGCCTTCCGCAGCCGGGTCCCAGCCGCTCCCGCGAGTCCCGCCACCTCTCGGCCCCGCCTCCTCCGCGCCCGCGACCCGAGCCAGCGCATCTGGGCTCCCACCAGGGGCGCTTCCCGGGCCAGCCCGCCAGGCCCCTCCTCTTCCTCTGTTTTCCCAGTTCCTTCCTCGCTTTCATCTCCTCTGATACTCCATCGCCCAAATTTCGAGCAAGTCACCCTTCTTTTAGACGGACCGATACTAGAGAAATGTGTATATACAGATATATGGACAAGTATTAGACGGCTGGGTGATAAACTGTTATCAAACAGATGATCGATGGCTGGAAAGATATAGCTGGTACAGAAATAGCCTATATGATAGAAAGTTATACATAAATAGATACATCTAGAGGACAGAGATGATATAGATATGATATGCACACACAGATAGACCGCAGATAGACGGACAGCAGTAGATAGCAGACCAACGCGTGGAGGAAAACCCAGCGCCCAGAGTCTGGACAGCCTGGCCTCGACAACCTCCTCAATAGAAGTGAGGCTTCCGGTTCCCAGCTGTTTAAGCTGTGCAAACTGTAAAGTGCTTCGAGCCTCTTTTAACTAACCACAACAGCAGCTGAGCCCATAAACCCGAGTGCTGCTGCAGAAGGTTTGAGCGGGGCTCCAGTTCTTCAGGGCCTGACTGCCACCTGCCTGTGAGCACCACCAAACTCATTCATTCATTCTCTCAACAAGCACCCATGGGGCCTACTGCACACTGAACTGGAGGGGCATAACACCGCTGGCTGGGGGCTAATATTCTGGTGAGTGTCAGGGACACCCAGCCAGAACCTAACCTGCTCCATGTAACAGGTGCCCTGGAGGAAGTTAGGGACAGGAAATATAGGTGCTATTAGAAGGGGCTGGCATCTGACCTGGTCTTGTGGCTGGACAGGGCTCCCAGAAGAAGAAAAGCCATGTCAGGCAGAGGGACAGGTCCCTCCTGGGACAGGGAACAGGTTGGTGAGGCTAGATCACAGGACCCTGCATGGGCTGTACAGTGTACTCAGAGAGGAGGGGACAGTTGGCTAAGATCAACTTGAGGGGCCTTGACAGTCTGTTTCTTCTGTTCCTGCCTCCTTTGAAATACCTATGCCCAGGTACCTGTGGTGACAAAGGGTCAACCCTGCAGTATTCCAGGCCAGGTTCATACCCCTGGACGTGCACCCATCTGAGAGTCAGTCAGCCCTTTCTCAGAAACAGCTTTGGATGTCAAAGGGTTACAATGCTTGTTGGAGGCCCTCCCTCTGTCTGACCCGAATCCTCCCTCTCTCCTGGGACAGCCTCCCCCTCAGGGTGACTCAGC
This sequence comes from Arctocebus calabarensis, assembly GCA_963573935.1. Lineage (NCBI taxonomy): Eukaryota > Metazoa > Chordata > Mammalia > Primates > Lorisidae > Arctocebus > Arctocebus calabarensis. The sequence continues at coordinate 28,156 of CAUYON010008393.1, read as the reverse complement.
CCCTGGCTCCCAGCTCCCTTCCTGCCACCAACTAAGTGTGTAAGTGGTTACCATAGCAACCTCAAGGAGCTGGGTTCATACCTTTCCTAATGAGACCTGGATGTTTAAATTGTTCCTGGAATGAATGCTGTGCACGGCTGTTCACCTGCAGAGGTGCCTTCCTTTCCTGCATGAACTTGGGAGGGAAGGCTTTTTGGCAGATGCTTCTACCACCGGACTCTAGGCTGGCACTTTTATTGGTAAGGTGCAGGCCCCTGGAATGGGGGAACAAAGAACATGAGGCCAGGAGCTGAGAACTCCCCAGAGGAGTTGGGTGTCCAGGAAGAAACTACAGTTCATGGCGGGAGCTTCCACTGCCTTGGGACATGACGGGGATGCCCTTTGACAGTAGGGGAAGGATGGGGGCTTATTTGTGGAATATTATTCTCAGTTACACATACACTCTCTCCCATTCAATCTCCTGCCCCAAACCATCAATAGTTCCCCACTGCCAAAAAAGGAGACACAACTGCTGACCCTGGCCTCACTTTCCTTTTAAAATCTCTTGAGGATGACCTACTAGTACCCTTCCTTGCTGCCCCAACAGAATGGCCCCCAATGATGCCACAGCCTCAACAGCCACTTTCTGCCTCCCTAAGTTGCTTCTGAGGCCACCATGCTTGTCTGGAGCGAACCATCTGCCTGGCCACACTCACTTCACAGTCACTTCCTCAAGTCATCAGCACCTGCTCCTCAAGGCTCAGCCCCTCTCTGACACCCCAGTTAAAATCAAATTCCTTCTTTATCCTTCCTGGCTATATTGGTGGTCCCTTATTAGGGGACAGAGTCTGCCATGTATCACATGGACTTAAGAGTGTCTGTCATTCCAAGGCAAATGGCCCCTGAAAGGCAAAACACGGTCTTGCTCATGTTGGTGTCCCTTCACCCCTCAGATGGCCTCAAACGGGGCCAAAATAACTGAATTTCATGGCACTACTCCTTTCTCACCCTTCTCTCTGCCTTGATTCCCAAGACTTTTACCAAAGATGGGCAGACACCCCAGCCTCTCCCAAGGATGTCCCATCCCTTGACAAGGAGATAGGGCTACAAGAGCAGTGGGCACCAGACCCTTGGCCTCTAGACTTCTGGGCCACCACCATAACTGTACTCCCTCCATCATAGATCCCTGGGACTGCCCAGCTTGCTCCTACGGGGATGGAGATGGGCCACCCTGGCATTAGACAAAAGAGGCAGGAACAGGCTGCTAGAATAGGGAGATGATGCCCCAGCTGCGCCCAATCCCCGGACACGACTCCCACACTCAGGTGGGGTAAGCAGCGTGGCAGCGGCTCTGGCCTCCAGGACACAGTCAGCCGAGGCCATGGCCCGGAACTGGACAGGCCCCAGCAGAGCCTGCAGATGCAACCCTGGAGGCAGAGGCTAACGCAGTTAATTGGTCTGAACCATCAGCTTAGAGTCAGAGCATTGATCAGCCACCCGTGGGGCTCAGAAGCTGTGACCTCCAAGGGTGCTTTCCTTCTGCATAAGCTTGAGCCCAGAAAAAAGAAATCCAATCAGAGGTCATGATTCCCAGCTGGGCCAAACCATGGCAGAAAGGCGGTGGTTTATAAATAGTGGAGAGGTAGCCACTGAGAAATGAGTGGAGAGGAGAGAGAATGGCCTCTTTTCTTTCCTTCTTTCTTTCTCTCTCTCTCTCTCTCTCTCTCTCCCTCCCTCCCCCCCCTGCCTCCCTCCCTCCCTCCCCACCCCCTCTCTTGACACCATTGCTCTGTCACCCTGGGCAGAACGCCCCCTGGAGTCATAGCTCACAACAATCTCAAACTCTTGGGCTCAAGTGATCTTCTAGACTCAACCTCCAGAACAGATGGGCCTATAGGCACCTGCCACAATGCTTGGCTAGTTTTTTTCTACTTTTAGTAGAGACAGGGTCTCACTCTTCCCTCAGGCTGGTCTTGAACTTCTGAGCTCAGGTGAGCCACCCATCTTAGCTTCTGGCCAGAATGGCCCCTTTTCCCCAGCAGGAAGGACGTATCCAAGGAAAGGCCAGGCTCTTATGAGCAGAAGACAGGAGATGGTGGGCTCTGTCCCTCCCTGTCTGAGAAGGGCTTGGCTCCAATCTTCCAGGAGCAGGCAGCCTTACAGGACAGGCACAGGACCAGGGGACTTCAAATGAAAGTCCCAGGAGTTGGGTTGGGGCTCTCAGTGGAGCAAGGGGTTGGCCCAAGTTATTGCGACTTCAATGTAGGAAGCAGATGTCTTGCGGGTAGCCCGCAAGAAACATGAGTCCACTCTCCTGTCATTGGTCTGTCCTTCCAGAGTCCCGACTGTGTGCCAGGCCGCCTGCTGAGCTCCTTGCGACCTCCTCTGTAATGCCCCATTCCATCTGGGTGTCAAAGGGTGTTTGTGAGACTCAGAGGAGAAAATAAACACCAATGCGCTCACAGCCTGTGGAGTGTAGTGCACGTGTGTGCGAGTTGTGGCTTTGCCGGCGTGAAGCTCTGTGAGTGCTTCCACGGAGGGGACATTCTAGCCCCTAAGAGACTCCTTGCCCTCCCCTTCCTCAGCCCTTGAACTCTCAGCTGAGGAGTTCTTGATTATTAGCTTTCATGGGCTGGTTTCTCAGTCCAACTTTGTAAAGTCTTTTCCCCTAATCTGCAGGTTTAGAATACGTTTTTGAGATCCTTACCCAAAGCCTGTATTAGTAAGTGGTGGAACTAAGACCCAAGCTTTCTATTTTTGAAGCTTGGGCCTTTTCAACTATACTGTGCACAGAGAGGTGACCTCTACCTTTCTATTAGTTATCAGTATCCCATTAATCAATATTCAATTCCTCTGGCCCCTCTGCAAGGTCCTCCCTGACCTAGAGCAGGTGCAGGGGCTCTAACCCAAGGCCAGCCTTTGGGCTAGGAGACAGGATGTGGCCTCTGCAGACACATAGGACAGGCGTGTCCCTCCCTCACCCTCTGCAGCAGGGCTGGCGCTGATGGTGCCGCTCCCCCTTACCCGCCGAGACAATTTCAGCTCCAATTTGCTCAAATTCCAGACCAAAGGCTCTGTCTCAGCCTCTGATGTGCTGAACAAAACCAGAGCTGGGAGCTCGGCGCAAGCACTGAGTCAGGAGAGACTGCGCGGGCGGGCACGTGGCCTCCCAGCATGTCTGCTCCCCTGGCTGGTGGCTGGGGCGCCTCACTGCCCCTCCACCCCGCATTACCTGTTACTGGTGAAGCATGGGCTACAGCTGGAAAAACACTGCAGGTGTGGATGGTGTCCTAGGCTGGGGAAGGAGGGTGCCCCATGGGTGGGGTTGGTTCCTATAGAGAAATTTTCCTATCTTAGAATCTACCAAGGTCTCTTGAGGAGGGAGGTGGGAGAGGGGTCACAAAACTCTGGCTCACCCCCTCTGTTCAGGGGCGAGCAATCTCACAGAGAAGGCCCCCCAGACTGCGCCTTCCGTGCATTTGACAGCAGATTTCTGTTAGCGTTTCCTCCAAAGCACCCTCTGCACAGAGGCGCCTTCCTCCGTATCCTCTCTGCCCTGCCGGGGGCTGCCTGCGATTCTTTCCCTCCGAGCTATGTGTCTCTCTCACTGCACCTGTCTTCATTTCCAGGCACCTTGTCTTCCTCCAGCTGGGTGAGCTGGGTTCCCAAAGCCTCCAGGGGCGGGAACATTTGCAGAAAGGCAACTTAAAACCTTAAGAGAACAGAGCAAATGGCATGAGAACAAAGCATGATGGCAAACCTAGGAAGGTATGCGTGAGTATTTCCTCACGAGGGCCGTAGCACTCAGACCGCCCTCTGCCAAAGACATTTCACACATCCGAAAGTTGTCACAAAAGGTAACGCACAATCGATTCCCAGCTTCCATCCTTTGCGCCATAGAAGCAAAGGGGATTCCCTTCCCCACAGTTTAAAATGCATTATTTTTGCCTTGTTCCAGACAACACACCTACTAGGAGGGGTGCGTGTGCCTGATTCTCCACCCTAGTGTTTACTCCTTCCAGCTGTGGGTGCCTCTTTCCACCCCATCTCTGCCCAGCCCTGCTGCGTGACCGGGGACAAGATTCCCAACCTCTTATGAGTCACTTTCCTCATCAGTGAAATGGGGTCCTGCAGAGCCCACGCTGTAGGGACCCTCTAAGGATTAAATAAAGTAATCAATCCAGGCAAGATGCCCAGTAAAGTGTCTGGCATATGGCAAGTATTTAATAAGTGTAGCCATTAATTTGTTATTAATAAATGCAAATATCACTTGCTACCATGTATCTGGCAAGCCTCAGCCTTCACGTCACACCTGGGTCTTTCGAGGACTTCATCCGCTCCCATGCTGGCACTGTCACCCGTCTGCCCAAAAGACCACCTCACCCCCACTCCTGCCAGGTACCCTCCTTCCCCCATTTCCACCACGGGTTGAAGGTGCCTCATCTACTGGCCCCCATGGGGGCTAGGACAGCTGCGGTCACAGATAGGAGTGGCAGAGAATCTAGAACTGACCCCTCTTCCAGACACTATAGACCAGATGCCAAGTGTGTGTGAGGCCGTGGGCCCCAGGAACTTCCAGAACTGGATTGTCCCTCCTCCTCCCACAGCTATCCACGTGTTCTGCACTGGGACACCCCCGTCACCAGTAGGTGGCCAAGGTCTGCTCCCTACAGTGGTTGCATCTGGGGCCTCGTGATTCCCAGTAACACAAATCCATGGGAAGTGCCAAGGGGTCCGATCTCCCCTGGATGTGAGCAGAGGACGAACGAGCATGTCATACCGGGGGGAGAATTTATTTCTTCACAAGTTCGAATGCTTAGGACAGATTTCCAGACACTTCTGTCCCTGCCCCATCTCCCTACCCACACCCACCTGAGGAAACCCTGCACTCACCTCCACCAGCTTCACGTCTGCTCCAATAGATACTTCAATTCAGTGGTTCCCTTTGATGCCTTTCAACACACTTTTACATAACCTGGCTTTAGAGCCTTGTCTTTATAAATGCTTCCTTTCTAAAAGGAGCTGATGCCTTTGGCTGACAAAGTCTATTCAAAAAATACCTACTGAACACCCACTGGGGCCTGCTGAGAGCTAGACACCTGGGACACAGAGAGGGAATGGCAGGGGACGAAGGACGCGGGAGAGACATCCTTCTCTTCCAAGAAGCTTAGAGTGAAAGTGGAATGGGGAGGAGAGAAACTCACACAATGGATCACATGCGGCGCTTGCTGAAGATACCGAAAGAGGTGAACACAAATTGCTTCAGGAACAAAAGGCTCATTCCTATGTTTGCACAGACCTGTGATTGCAAGTTTGCGAATTCATGAGTTAGAATTTCTGAGTAGACATCATGGTGCAAGAAATAAAACTTTTGATCTAATATTACTAATACATGCCCGATAAAGTGTGAACTGGGTGAGTCATTAGTGAAGGTCTGGGTAGTAGACTATTGTCCCCAACTACAGAGGAAGGCATACAGACAGCCCATATTTATACACAGCTGTGTCCCCAGGATGGCTTCCACCAGCTTCACGCAGCTACTGAGCACTTGAAAAGTCCAGATTGAGTATACTATGAGTGTCAGACACAGACCAGATGTCAAAGAATCTGTATGAAGATGAAATTAGTTCATAAATCAATTTTATATTGATGACATATTTAAATGATAACATGTTATACAGTCAAATGAATTGCTCAGAGAAATGCATCATCAGGTGATTCTGTCACTGTGTGACCATCGAAGAATGTGTTTATACACACCTCGGGGTATAGCAACCACACACCCAGGCTATCTCGTATGGCCTAGTGCTCCCAGGCTACAAACCCATACAACCTGTCACTGCACTAAATACTAGAGGCATTTAGTGCAGTGACTCCCACCTTGGCTTCCCAAAATGCTGGGATTAGCATTTGTTTCGCCCAGCCTATGTTTCACTTACTACTCGCCCAGCCTATGTTTCACTTACTACTCAATGTTGTAACACTTCATATACAAATCTTTTTTCTTGTACTAGACTGGAAAGTATTGAGGCAGAATACATGTCTGATTTATTTTTGTAGCCCCAAAGCACCCAGACAGTCTTCAGCTTATAGTAAGAAAATCTCAAAGGACATTTGTTGAATGAACACACATGGGGACACTCCCCTCATCTCCAAACAGGCAGCCCCTGTCCTTCTGCAGCTGTTTCCAAGCAGGTGTTTACATCTCCATTCAGGGCTTCTGACATGGGGCTCCCGGGGCATGGGGGAGGAAACTGGGATTGCTCCGGAGGTCTCTATGACTCCTGAATTCTAGGGTGTTAGTGCCCCTCTGGAAGAATCTTGCCTTTGCTCATCTAGTTTTTCTTCTGATTCCTTTTCAAGTTGGCAACAGACGTAGGGCTGAGAGCCAGATTAGCGATGAAAGCTGTCAAAAAATATCTCCCCTCCAGAAAAAGCAAAGGAAAACAACATCTTGGTGGTTTTTTCCAGGGGAAGAAAAAGTGAAATAGTCTCTTTTTGCCTTCTATGTGTTGCCCAAAAATGGCAGTTTTGCAGAGAGAAAACATATTTTTCCTGAGCAAAGCTGTTTGTGGTGTGAAAGATGGAGCGTGTGCTGAGCACAAAGACACAAATTGGCCCGAGGCTCAGCTATGCGTGCTATTTCCACAAGAGTTTAGTTGGGGGAGGAAGGGGCTGGGAAGAAAGAAAAATAAAATCTTTGTTTTGTGAATACAGGACAAAAAAAAGTTGGCCTGGATCCTGGATTAAATTCAAACCTGGTGTCTGGTACAAAACAGGCCTGTAATAGAGATGCTCTGCCTGTGCGGGGGAAGCTAGGGCCAGTACCCCATTAGCTCTCTCCAGGCTGGCCAGGGAGGGGGCAGGCTCACTCCAACAACAGTAGGCTCAGAAGCTGGGGCCACTGCAGACTGCAGTCAAGTCCCCTACCCAGGCTCTCTGCCTCCTACCCTCTTGGCACTAACCCCTCCAGGTTCTTGAGAAGATTGAAGGAGGTGAAGGCCCATGAGGGCATTAGCACCGGCCCTATCCCTATGCAAGCTTTGAGGAGAAGTGTGGCTTTGCTAGTGATGGAGATGGCCACCGTGATGGCAATCACAAAGATGAACAAAATAATAACAATGGTAACAGTAATGATGGTGATGGGATGGAGAAGATGATCATGATATTCAGGTGCAGATAATGATGGTAAGAATGGTGAAGATGATCATGAAAGGATCATGACAATGACAGTGGTGCTGACGGTGATGACAATGGTGTTGATGGTGATGACTATGATGGTGGTTCTGGTGGTGATGATGATATTGATGGTGGTGAGGATGATAGTGATGGTCGAGACACATCCTTCCCTTCCAAGAAAACACTTGGTGATGGTGGTGACGGTGACACTGATGCTGACGGTAATGGTGGTGATTATGATGATATATCATGACAATGGTGCTGGTGGTGATGATGATGGTGATGATGGTGAATATGATGATAGACGATGATGATGGTGTTGGCGGTGATGATGATTGTGGTGATGATGGTGATGGTGGTGATGATACTGCTGATGGTAATGGTGGTGATTATGATGATATATGATTATGACAATGGTGATGGTGTTGGTGGTGATGATGGTGATACATGATGATGATGATGGTGCTGGTGGTGATGATACTGCTTATGGTAATGGTGGTGATTATGACGATATATGATGACGATGGTGTTGGTGATGATGATGGTGCTGGCGATGATGATGGTGATGGTGGTGATTATGATGATATATGATGACAATGGTGTTGGTGATGATGATGGTGATGGTAGTGATTATGATAGATGATGATGGTGCTGGCGATGATGATGTTGATGGTGATTATAATGATATATGATGACCATGGTGCTGGTGATGACGATGGTGATGGTGGTGATTATGATGATGATGGTAATGGTGATGGTGGTGATTATGATGATATATGATGATGATGATGATGGTAACGGTGATGATGATGGTGATGATGGTGATGGTGGTGATTATGATGATACATGATGACAATGGTGCTGGTGATGGTGGTGATGATGGTGATATATGATGACGATGATGATGGTGGCGGTGGTGGTGATGATGGTGATGGTGGTGATTATGATGATATATGACGACGATGGTGTTGGTGGTAGTGACGATGGTGGTAATTGTTGACAATGACCCCCACCTTACTGTGGGCACCCATCCACAGCCCTTCTTCCCTTCACAGCTCTACCAGCCCCTTAGACTCAGAAGGGGCCTTTCTCAAAGTGTACTGGAAGTCACTCAAATGGTCATCTGAGAACCACCTTAATCACCTGGTGGTTCTGTCATAGATTACTTTTGGATTACCTGGGTGTGTGTGAATTATGTCCAGGCCCACCCCAGAGTTTCAGATCATGACTGAAGGGGAAGAGTGCCCAGGAATGTGCGTTTAAATGTGCTCCCCAGGAAGGTCATATGTATACTAGAGGTGGAGGACCGTCCATGGAGGCAGCACCTTCACTCTACATATGAGGCCGGGAGAGATGCAAAATGGCCAACCAGGATGGCAGAGGCAGGACTAGAAGCAGATCCTCAGATGCCAAGGCAGTCCCTTGCCACTCCAGCATGGCCTGTTAGTCATTCAATAGTTTTGTGCTTAGTGCCAATTGTGGGCACAGCCCAGGACCAAGACCAAACCAGAAAAGACACAGCCAGGCTGGGGAGTGGGGCGTGCCAGGCGAAGGGACAGAGGAGGGCTGAGGGAGTGGGATGGGAACAGCTGGAACACGTCAGAGATCCAGGAAGGCAGCTTGGAGGAGCCGCCACTTCAGCTGGAGCTTTAAAGGGTAAACACAGTTTAGCTAAACAAAATAAAAAGCATTCAGGCCAGAAGAATAGCATGATCACAGGCAGATGCCCAGAACATTTATGGGGAATAGGAAGAAGCTACATTTGTTTGAGTATCAGGTGAAATAGGCATAAAATTGGGGATCAGAAGTGCACCAGGGTCCCAACGCAGGGCCAGGGATGGGGGCCTTCACCTTCTTTACCTTCTGGGCAACGGAGAGCCAAGACAGGCCTTCAGGAAGGGAGCATTGTGAAAATTACAACAGATAGAATAGGAGATAATTTGTCCCTGAGCCAGGCCCCTAAAGGTTCCAGCATGTGACTGCTAGGGTCTGGCAGGACAGCTGCAAACTCCTCAGGCCCACCCTCCCTCTTGCCTCCCATGGTTATGAGATGGAAGGGTGTGTGTACTATTTTCACAACCACACTTTCAGATCCATGCTCTATCCCCACCCAGCACCCCCTTCTCCGGCTCCATCTCAGGCCTCCTTGCCTGTTCCCTGGCCATGATGACTAAGATGGGCTTCTCTGGGGGTCCAATGGTAATGTGCTGGCCAAACCCAGAGAGGGCCACGTGGTGGTAGCAGGGGTGAGTGGGACCACCTGCTGGTGCCCCAAAGACTCTGACTTTAATAGACACACACACATTTAGGGGCAGCAAGATCTTGGGCCAGTTGCTGATTCTCTCTGAGCCTCAGTTTCCCCATCTGTAAGATGAGGGTGATGCTGTTTACCTTAATGGGCTGCCATTAGGTCAAAAGTAATCTATGACAGATGGCCAGTCCAGGGTCCAGCCCAGCATGTGTGCGGGCTGTCTGACAGCTGCTCAAGTGGTGAGGGTGACAGTGACAACAGTGACACAGCACTCCGTCTCCAGCTTGGGCCATCGGCATCATCGCCAGCATCAGCAGGACCATAAAGCCATCCTCCCAGCCCCCACCCCCACCACTCAGGAGATCAAAATATGGATGGAGCTCTTTGCTTCAGGCCCTGGGAGATAGAGGACGAAGGCCAAGTCTCTGCACCGAAATGGCCTCATCTGATGTCCTGGGGACAAAGGATCCAAGTGGGGTAAACTGGGCCTCAACAGACCCACACTAAGCAGCCTGAAAGCAGGTTCTGCTCTGCAGGTAAATGTCCAAAGCCCAGCTGGAGGTTCTTGCTGAAGAACTTTGGAGGCCTCACATGTCCTGTTCTGTCCAGGAAGGCACAAATAAAGATTTCACAGATACTGATTTTCATAATTCCTGACAGGTGTAGAGACAGCAGAGAGTCGTTCACAGAACATTATCAGATTCACCCTCCCTGTGGGCAAGCAGGGAGATCAGCATGTCTTCGTTTCAGATAGGGAAACTAAGGCAGGGGAGTGAGTAGTTTCCCTGAACTTCCATGTCACGTCAGGAAAAAGGCAGGTCTGATTCTACCTTGGTCTAGTGCTTCTCTGCCCATGTCAGGCTAGATCTGCTCGAGCAAGCAGAGAAGGCAGCTCTGATGTCCTTATCAGGGAGCAAGAAGAGCATTTCTGAGCTTCCAGGATTCTCAGAAAGTTTCTGGTCCTCTCTTCCTGTCCTAAATGATAGGAGGTCAACTTAGGGAAAGCCACTGTCGCCTGTTTAAAATGAGAAAGACCAGGTCAGGCGCAGTTGCTCATACCTATAATCCTAGCACTTTGGATTGAGACTGAGACCACTGGATTGCCGGAGCTCCCAGGTTCGAGACCAGCTTGAGCAAGAGTGACACTTCATCTCTAAAAATAGCCTGGCGTTATGGTGAGCACCTGTAATGCCAGCTACTTGGGAGGCTGAGGCAAGAGGATCGCTTAAGTCCAAGAGTTGGAGGTTGCTGTGAGGTATGACGCCACGGCACTCTACCAAGGGCAACATAGTGAGACTCTGTCTCAAAAAATAAATAAATAAATAAATAAATAAAGTGAGAAAGACCCCACAGAGATCTTCTTGGGTCAACTAGTTTCCAGACAGTTGAACTTGACTCTCACCTCCAGCAATAGCAGCATTCCTGGCAGCCCCCGAGGGAGGCACATCCCCCAGACCCCACCTCAGACCCACTACGTCAGCATCTGTAGGGGTGGGGCCCAGGAATCTGTATTTTGGCAAGCTAAATACTTAGAATTTGGCATGCTAAACCTGAAACACTAAAATTGGAGAAGAATAGCTCTCAAGGTTGGGGGGATTCTTTTGAGGGTTGAGGTAACTTTGAGGCCTGTTTCACTGGGTTGATGTAACTATGTAACTATGTTTTAAACCACAATTAAAAGCCAGCCCTAAGTCATGGGCCACATTTTGACACCTTGGGAGCCATCTTGGTCCAGCTTAGATGAAAATTTCATCTGAGCTCCCTGGAAGATGGTTATGGCTGTTGTGTCCTTCCATGAATGCCCCATCCTGCTGGATACACTGGCGAGCTCAGCTCAGTGGTCACCAGGCATGGCACGGCTTGGAACGCCCCTCCCAGACTGGGTGTGAAGGCCAGGGGAGGAACATGAGTGACGTCTGTAGGATTTTGTATTTGCTGTAATCCCCCTAATAGAAAAGTGCTTTGAAGAGTGCATGAGGCACTGGCATTGTGCACAGCTTCCCAGGGGGAGTACTTCGAAGATGGCAGTGGTGATATTCAGCAGTGACGTACGTAGCGCTCTTCCTCAGGTGACTTGGAGAATTTAATTGTCCAGTCTCGTACTTACAATGGGCAACAGGCTTCACTCAGTGATTCTACCGTGAAACAAGAATGACCCAACACTCCTCTGTCAAGTTTCTGGCTCTGTTTCACCCACGCAGGAGTGGCCCAACAGCGACAAATTGAGCTGTTAGAAAACGCTTTACCGTTTACAACAACCACTTACTTGATCAGAACGTTCTTAATCCCGTGTTGAGCACACATTCAAAAAGGAAATGATTGGGTGCGGAGAGCCATGTACAAAACAAGCTACTAATTATCATCTCTGATTTCAAATTTGTGTGTCCTCAAAATAAGCCCATTTTTCTCATTGACTGATTTAATAACTAGTGAATTTTCTAAGTTTTAACTAGGGGATCCTTCATACGAAAGACATTATTCATATCTATTTTGGTTTGGGGGAACCTTGATTAGGATTTAATTTGAGAAAAAGATGCCTTTACTTTTTTTTTTTTTTTTTTTTTTGTAGAGACAGAGTTAACTTTATCGCCCCGGTAGAGTGCTGTGGAGTCACAGCTCACAGCAACCTCCAATGCCTAAGATGCCCCTGCTTTTTAAAGGTTAGAAATTTACTCTAGGCTCATTTTATAGCTGAGGAATGTGAAGCCATGTGGCTTACCCAAGGCCACCTTCCTACAGTGACCACTTCCTTAAATTAACCTAATTCCTCCTCCACCCCTCCCCGCAGTTTTTGGCCAGGGCTGGGTTTGAACCTGCCACCTCCGGCATAGGAGGCTGGCGCCCTACTATGAGCCACAGGCACCCCCCTAGATTGGCCTAATTTTTATAGACTGAATATGCGCCACGTGTCCATGTGAGAACAGTAGGCCCCGTTCCTCATGCCGATCACCTCTGCATGTTGGCCAGTTTGGCACAGTCCCTTGGGTGGTCATCTTATGAGGCTCCACCCTAATTACGCCAGAGAGCAGGGAAACATTTGTTGTTTGGGGACCGGGCAGACTCTACTAAATAGGGGAGAGAAGCTAAGAGTATACTTCAGGGACGCAGAGGAGTAATTTTCGTCACTTAACGAGCTTACGTGATTTTCATCCTCCCTCTGGCCAGAGTTGGCTCCGTGGGTTTCTGTTGCTACAGCTCCCTGGTTACGTCCCCCCATTTTCCAGTAGGGAAGCACCCCCTCCTCCAGCCCGTTTGACTTGGTTTACAACCCCACTCCCAGCTCATGTGCCCTAGCCACGTGGGGGTCTCAGGCAGGTTCAGGCCCAGGTAGAGCCACAGAGACTCAAGGAGACTGGCAGGAAGAGGCCTGTTGTGTCATCATTGCCACTGAGGCCAAGAAAGGAGACAAATGCAGCTTGGTTCGTCGCCTCGCATACGCAGAGCAGAGAGGCAGCCACGAGCCAACAGATTCACACTGTGAAAATGCATCTCAGATCTAACTTGGGCATCTGAAATAGAAAGGCGGGAAGGGCGGATCAGAAAGGCAGGAGGGGGCAACCGGGGAGGAGAGACCGTAGAGCCACTGGAGGGTCGGACTGAGGCCTGGGAGAAGGAGGCACCACGGCCTCAGACACCCTTCAACGCCTGGGGTCGGGGGCACCACAGCCTCAGACCACACACGTCCCGCGAAGACCCCCAGCAGCTATTCCTTGCACTTGCCCTTCCTGAGTACAGTGGCTGGGACAGCAAGGGCTTGAACGTGTGTGTGTGTGAAATGAGTAAGTGACGGTCCAGGCCTCCCTGCGCAGAGTCCCCACCCGGGAAGCCCACGGAGAGACCCGAGCCAGAGTTGCAGGGAACCAGGAGAAAGCTGCTCTCCGAAGAGCAAAAGGCTGTCAGCTGTTAGCAGAACAAGCTTCCCACCGCTCCTTAAAAGCGGAACTCACTACGGCTGATGCGCTGAATTATTTACGCCACCTGGCTGGGGATTCCCGCCTTTCCCCTTGGCCCAGCCTGGGATGGAGGAAGAGGGAAGGGAAGGGAAGGGAAGGGAAGCTCAGGGAGCCCCTCAGGAAGGATGAGACTTGGCCCTGAGAACCCAGGCCAGGTTGCGGATTTTGGAGGTCCTCTCCCCTTCCTGCCCAGTGCGCCAAGCCTGCCAAAGGCCCTTCAAACACCCATAGCCTAGCCTGCTTGGCAACTACCGAAATTGCCTGCTCACAGTTCTGCAGGTTGCAGAGTCCAGGTCGGGCACCTGTAGGTTTGGTGTCATGGAAAGCACCTTCTGGCCATGAACACACACGCTCAGTCTCTTTCACAAGGGGCACCGACCCCTCCTGGCTCCACCCTCACGACTAATCACCCCCCCCACCCCTACTCCCCGATACCAGCACAATGGGGTTAGGATTCCAGCAAAGGAATTCTGGGGGGACACAAACATTCAGCCCAGAGCATATGGCCTCTTGTCATGTCAGAGATGGTGTCCATAGCGTCTGTCCACGGGGACAGCTGGGGAAAGCCAACTCTCAGGGTCTGGGGGGCCTGGACACAACTCCCTGATCAGGTGGCTATGTTGGGTGAGTGATGCTAGGGACATTTTTTGAGCATCTCCCCCATGTCAGGTCCCATCCAGGCTGCCCGGACATCAGGCACACTGACAATCACACATTCCAACCCTCTGAACAGGCACCTAAGGTGGGGCTACCAACCCCACCAGGGTTGGAGCAGAAACGCTATTGGGACATCGGGGAACAGTTCCATGTACCATACATCCCTGTAGTAAAGTTTAGAAATGTTGATTCATGAGGAGTTTATAAACGCTTGGAGAATGGTTGTGATAAACTATTAAAAAAAAATAATAGAGACAGGAAATTGTGCAAAGAACATGATATCAACTTAGTCTCTGAAAACAATGTTGCCGATGCAAATGCCAACAAGGCAAAGGGGAGGAACCAGGAAAGTCAATAGTTGGTGATCAGCGATTTCTGCACAGCAAGTGGTGGGTCACGGTGGATGGGAGGGTGGAAGGGGCTTGAAGGCAGCCCTGCTGCCATCCAGCCCAGGCCAGGCCGGAAAGACTCCAGCGGGTGAAATAAGACATTAAAACTGGTTTTGAGGCTCAGCGCCTGTGGCTCAACGGGCTAAGGAGCCAGCCACATACACCTGAGCTGGCGGGTTTGAATCCAGCCTGGGCCCGCCAAACAGCAGCAGCTGCAACCAAAAGATGACCAGGCGTTGTGGCGGGCACCTGTAGTCCCAGCTACTTGGGAGGCAGAGGCAAGAGATTCGCTTGAGCCCAGGAACTGGAGGTTGCTGTGAGCTGTGATGCCACAGCACTCTATCCAGGGTGACAGCTTGAGGCTCTGTCTCAAAAAAAAAAAAACAAAAAAAACTGGTTTTGATACACTAAAATGATTCAGGCATTTCTCTCTCCTCACACCCATGCTCGTGTGTGGCACACCCAAGGGTGCTTATAAAGTCCTCTTTCTACTCAACCCTGCCCCTCCCCAAAAAAGCACTATGTTATAATTTTGCAGAGTTCTTTTATGCATAAATAAGCAAATATGAACACAAATGTTTGGTCTCCCCCCATTTTTTCCAGTAGGGAGTTTTCCAAACACTTCGCACCACCTGGTCATTTACTACAGGCGGAGTATCTTTTATCTGAAATGCTTGGGACCAGACGTGTTTTAGAGTTCCGATCTTTTCTGGACTTTGGAATATTTGCATTATACCAGCAGAGCATCCTAAGTGCAAACGTCCCAAATCCTAATGTCTCGATGAGCATGTCCTTTGAGCGTTGTGTTAGTGCTCGAAATGTTTCCAATTTTGGAGCAGTTTGGATTTCAGATGTTTGGATTTCGGGTGCTTGACTTAGCTAAGACTTGGGTCCTGGCAGTGGGCTCTTTCATGCTCTCCTGGAGCCTCTCAAGCACTCAGGCCCAGAGGAGGCCCCGCACACGCCTCCCCCCTCCCAGGAAATCTGGAACTCAGAGAGGGTGGGTGTGGGAGGCTCTCAGAGCCGGCCCCACCAGCCGAGGGCAGAGGCGGCCCAGGGGCAGCCTGCAGGTGGTCTTGCTGCAGTGCCCCTCACCAGCCCCCACCACCCCGGGGACTCAGCGCACTGTGGGAGGATGAATTAGTCAAACATATGTAATATAAAATGGTTAACTTAATTATCATAAATAATATATGCCCAATACATCTCTACTGAAAAGGAGAAGGTTAAGAAAACAGTCTTAGTGTATGGACTTGGAATGTCCACAAGGACGAGACCTGGGGTGCAGGGAGGAAGAGTCCCAGATGGCACAGCAGGGGCTCGGTGGCACGTGCTGGGAGCTGACCGGGGCACACCTGCCAGTTTCTGACCACTGCACAGAAACTGTCCACGCACCTCTGCTCCTCCACAGAGCCAGCCCGGACAGCTCCCCTGACCCACTGAGCATCTGAAAGTCCCTCTTGCACTTCGGGCCTTGAGGAGTTTGCTTCTGGTCACCTGTGGCCCAGGCTTTTTGCCCGACCAGCTACAGGGGCTCCTGGAGGATGGGCACTGGGTCTTGGGCCTCTCCTTGACAGAGTCATCATGCTCAGTGACATAAGCTGGGCACAGAAAGACGAATATGGCACCATCTCACTTACGTGGATTTTTAAAAATCAAATGCATAGATGCGGAGAGTAGAAGAGTGGTTGCAGGGGGCTGGCAGGGAGGGGAAACGGGAAGATATCAGCCAAAGGGTACAAAGTTTCAAGAAGGCAGGATGAGAAAGTTACTATGGTGACAATGGTTAATAATAATACATACATGTGTGAAATGACAGAGGCAATCTTAAATGTTCTCACCATAAGTAAAAAGTTATAAGCACATGAGGTAATGGATATGTTGATTAGCCTGAGTATGGTAATCATTTCACAGTACATACAACAAATCTGTATCAAAATGTCACACTGTCCACCATTAATATCTTCCACTTTTATTTGTCGTTTATACCTCAATAAATCTGGGACAGGGAAAGCAGGGTTCATAAAACCAGTTGTAACACAAAAGACGCTTTAAGAACCTTTGGGTATGTGGTTTTTACCTTCAAATGTTTAATCATGGATTCCAGGTGGCTGTCATGGGTTTCTGTAAGTAGGATGTTATTCTACTATTATGCATTTTTTACTTCCAATGAAATACAGAACTAAATTTAAAATGTATCATTTTCCCATCTTCTATTTTTAAAAAGCCAGTCTCAAAAAACCAAATACCATATGATTGGATTTATATAAGGTCCCCAGAGTAGTCAGATGCATGGAGACAGAAAGTAGATAGGCAGCCTGGGGCTGGGAGGGGAATGAATTGCCATTTATTGGGGACAGAACTTTATTTGGGAAGAAGTTCTGAAGAAGCATGGTGGTAATGGTTGCACAACAGGAATATACTTAAGACCAGTGAACTGTATATTTAAAAATAGTTAAAAAGGTAAATCTAATATATAGTTACCAAATATAACAACCAAGAAAACAAAACTTAACAGGCAGTGCCCGTAGCTCAGTGGGTAGGGCGTCAGCCACACGCACCGACGCTGGCAGGTTCCAACCCAGCCCAGGCCAGCTAAACAACAATGACAACTGCAACAAAAAATAGCCAGGCGTAGTGTCGGGCGCCTGTAGTCCCAGCTACTTAGGAGGCTGAGGCAAGAGAATCGCTTAAGCCCAAGAGTTTGAGGTTGCTGTGAGCTGTGACGCCACAGTATTCTACCCAGAAGAGACTCTGTCTCAAAGAAAAAAAACTTAACAACACTGAACGTGTCATTACTGAATCTACAGGCTAAGTGGATGGTACTTTTTCAGTTACTCTTTACAACAACCTTGCGATTGGTGGTGAAAGTCCAAGTGTTACAGACAGGCTCACTTGAACTGGAAGGGCTTACCTGCCTCACCAGAAAGGTTCTCGAAAGGCAGGCGTGTCAAGCTCCAACGCCCGTGTTGTCCTGACTGCTTCAAGGACAGGCTCCATCTTTTCTGCAGGTCAGGGCAAGGACAAGGTGACTCTTGGTCTCTCACACACATACCCCACGCGCAGCCACAGCACAGCTGGAAAACCACATGATGAGCAGGTAACCCTTAGCCACGTGCCCGAGCAGTGCCCAGTGGCCTGTGGGGCTGGGACTTCCACGCCACCTTAGAGGTCACAGCTTACCTTCAGCAAGCATCATCCTGCCCCTGTTTTTCAACTTGATTTGCCTGGAGTTCTGAGAAAAACAGGCCGTTTAGGGCAGATCATTTGGAGAGGAAGTTTGGGTCTGTCCTTCCTGGGAAGGGAGCCACCATCTTTCAGGATCTCTTGTGCTCCCTCCCCTCCTACCTGCCATGGGAGGCAAAAGTGGCCCTGGGCCTTGTGGAGGAAATGGCTTCAGACTTGTATGAACCTACCCTGAGCTCTCTTCAGATATTTTTGTTTTTTGGGTTTTTTTGAAATAGAGTCTCACTTTGTCACTCTCAGTAGAGTGCTGTGGCATCACAGCTCATAGCAACCTCAAACTCTTGGGTTTAAGTGACTCTCTTATATTAGCCTCCCAACTAGCTGGGACTACAGGTGCCCACCACAATGCTTGGCTATTTTTTTGTTGTAGTCATCATTGTTGTTTAGCAGGCCCGGGCTGGGTTTGAACCTGCCAGCCCCAGGGTATGTGGCCAGCACCCTAACCACTGAGCTATGGGTGCTAAGCCGTGATCTCTCTTAATATGTTCATCAGCATCAGAGAGTTGACATGGGGACTGGGGGCAGGGCCAGAGTGATGTCTCTTTGTTCTAGAACATTGCTGAATGGAAACTTGAATAAGAAGTATATGACACTTAGCAGCTAGACACATTTTAAAAACAACCAAGCAAATAATAGTGCCCAGGCCCTGTCAGGAATTCCTACCTGACTGGAGCTGAAATGATTAAAACTCCAGTTAAAGAGAAAAAAAAAAAAGGAGCCTGGGATTTCAGGAGCTTCCCTGGCAGCCCAGATGACTTTGGGAGTTATCCTGAGAGCCACCTGTATCCTGGAACTCAAATGCAACAAACGAACATGAATCAGAGCCTAGTGACATGCCACTGAGTTTCTGGGTATGAGCAGACAGCAGCAAGCAGGTGGATGAGGAAATACAAGTTCAGTAGTGGGATATGGTTAATCCATTAACAAGCAATGCTGTTATTCCAGACAGAGGTAAACACTACACATCAAATAAAACCAGGGAGAGGGGACAGCATCTGAATCCCAGCTCTCCTGTGCCAGGGGGTGCACCCTTGTCCAGCTGTAACTGCCAGGAGATGGCCGAGGGATCTAAATTGAGGCAATGAGTACCCCTGATGGGTAGCTATGGAGTCACGTGGGTCTCTAAGGTAGCTTTGGCTCGAATCCTACCTTGGTTCTGGCCACAGTGGTTCCCAAAGGCCAGCGCAAGACTGTGGGGACTCCAAAGAACATGTTTAAAATATAGACCCCTAGGAACAACTCCCAAGGCCTGAGTTTCTAGATGGAAACTGGACACCTGTATATTTAAACCCTGTTCTGGGGGTGCTAATGAACAGCAAGGTTGGGGAAGAGCTGCTCTGCGGGGGAGGTCCTCACAGGCCTCTTCCAAGGAAGGGACCCTTGAGACCGAGCAGCCCCTCTAAGTTACTCGCAGATCCCAGCAGGCCTCGAGCCTTCAGGGTTTGGGCTACACTCTGTCCCATGGAGCCCCAGACCTCCCTGAGCTGACCCCAGAGGTGCCCCTGGCTCTGGTTAGTCCTGGGTCACACCAGGGACCTCTGCTCTGTCCTCTCACTGGCCTGTGCCCCATAGCACTGTCCTACCTGCTCACCCCTGGCTAGCCCTGCCTGCCAGTGAATGAAGCCGGGCCTGGCTGGCTGCCCAGGCACACAGTGGCTGCGGTGGCTGCAGGCGCTTATCAATGAGATCAACAGGGCGTCTGGCGGGGATGAGTCAGGACAAGGTCCTGTGACTGCCGCCTAGCCAGTATTCTGGAGGTCACCCTGCGGAAGTGGTGGCCTTGATGGCAGGAAACTTTTCTGGGGCAAGTAAAGGCTCTGGGCTTTGGAGAGCTCCAAAGCCTCCCTGGGATGCCAGCTTATTCCTGGAAAAAGCATCTAGGTTCTCACGGCTGCAGCACACGGGCTGGCCAAATGCAACAGCCTCTTGGCATCTCCAGCCATCTCCCTCTTTTCTTGTGCGGAGATATCCTAAACCTCTGTCTGTTCTCCCTTTCTCAGAACATGATCAGGCAGAAGGATCCAGAGCTCTTCCAGGCAGGTGCTTTATTTAGTATATTTATTTGCAGATAGATGGATGCCTGGGGTGGAGTTACCCAGCCCCAGACCCCACATGGCTACTCACTGTGCCTCTCTGAGGGGGATGTGCCGGGGTCTGCATCCTCTGGGGGTGTCCCTACACTGAGGAAAGGGAACAGCCTGAAGACCAGAACCTCCCAGGCTCTGCCATCACCCCACCTGGGATTCTTTACTGAGCAGCCAAAAAGAAGAACAGTAAGCAAGTGGTGTTAGCAATCAGAACCCGGTCTGCTCCCCAGAAGCTGGTGGGGTGGGGGAGACTTCAACATTAGCAAAGGAAACACCCACTTGATAAAAACCAAAAGTGTTCTTCCAGTGATGGGTGAGAAATAGAGGAAAAAATCTGTTTTCTACTGTGTGTTTTTAATTTTATCTTCAAAAGCCTTTCGAGGATCACCAAGGGCAAACAGCACAGACACAAGTCCAGAACAGAGAGCCTATGTCCACTACAGAGCGGCTGGAAGGACAGCCTCCTTTTCTGTGCCTCAGTTTACTACTGCAAAATAGGAACTATAGCATTGAGAGCCTCTCTGGGGCTCCTGTCAGAAAATCACATCACTCTTACCACAAAGAGATCCCATTTCCACCAGCAGCTGACCTGGAGCTCCAAGCTTTGCCCCTTAGGATAGTCATTTGCAAAAAATAAATGTGTGCAAAGAAACAGCAGGAACTGTTCCCGCCATCTACCCAACCCCCAGAGTTGCTGCTGTTGTGGTTTGCACGATGGCCACCATCTGTTCTGTGAGATGAACAATGTAGGTCTTGTCCAGGACGGAGTCAATGAGGTTGGCTGAGAAACAGAGAGGAGCATGCCAGATCCAGATAGGGGCAGGACTCGTGAACACAGCCAACATCGCTAACATGGAGATCGCGTGGATCTCAGCTTTTCAGGGTCCACAATTAAGTCCAGGTAGGACTGAGTCACTTCATGTCCTTAGTATAAAGTTGAAGGCGTGGGACTGGTCTGGTGGTCTCAGACACCCCATTCAGCTCTGACAGTCTAGAACTCGACCAAGAACAATGAGAAAAAGACAAGTTAGTTGATGGAAGCATTTTAGGTCTGTCAAATCCATTAATTTTTTACAGATGGAGTCTTCTGCAGTAGCCACCTCATAGTCCCTTGTTCTGTTTTGGATTTTCACGTTGCTTAAATTTTTCTGTTGATTTGTCCTCATGTGTTCTTTCTTCTTGTTCACCTTTTTGTCCTCCTTTTTTCCTTCTCACTAACTCCTTTGCTTCAAATTATCTTCTTTCAGAGCTTAGCTCTTGAAATGGTCTCAGCCTGAGAAAAGTCAAACTCTTCCTGGTGGCCAAAAAACAGAAGCCCTTGCTCTTGATGACAATATCTCGCAATATGTTTCCAGAACAGTAGGTGGCGCTGTGGTATTTTTAGGAGAAGAAGAGCAACCTCTATGGTCCTTATTCCAAACTTAGTTGCCTTCAGTGATCGACTGACTGCTTCCTCAGCATTCAGACCTCGCTGGTTTGGGATCTTAAAACTCACAAGAATCCTTCAGGGGCAGGTCTCACAGTGCCCCTTGACTCCAGTTCCCATGGGGTGCAAGAGTCCTTTTGCAAGAGTACAGTTCTGATTCTGGCAGGTAGAATTAAGACAGCCATGCTTGAAAGACCGGGAGAGCAATGGAGAGAGCTTCTCTCTCCCCACTAGAATTCTCTCCCTCTACCAGGAGCCTTAGTGTGTTCTGTATTCTTTTCTGTAAATAAATTCTGTCTTACCACTGGGGGGTCAGAGGGGGGGAATAATTTAATGAAGAATAATAAAATACATGTATTTAAAAAAAGAATAAAAAAAGAAGAAATATTTCAAAAAAGAATAATAATTTACAGGGTGTAAAAATGGTTAACAGAGAAATAACTTAAAATGGTAACTAAAGCCTAAGTAAACTAAGATCAATAAATGAAGTAATTAAAAGATTAATAGTCTGAAGAAAAATGAGTTTAAAAGCCAGCAAATATAAATTTGGCTGTGACTGTGTGTCTGTTTATGTGTCTGTATATGTCACGGGCCTGTGATATTTTACTTTCCAAATATGCGAAAGAGCTCTAATTAATTAGCTTTTAAAGAAGAAAGAAAAAGTAAGCACTTAAATATTTTATCAGGAAAACAGAAAAGAACTCAAATTCCTTTTTGTTCAGGTGACTTTGATATTCTTTGATAAATAAAACTAGTTTTAGAACTGTTATTAAAGTTCAGATGTTCAAAGATTATTGAATTGCCACCTCTGTAATATTTCGAAATTTCCTGGATTTGACTGGGCGCTTATGTCCTTGACTTTGAGCCTCTGAATTCTGAGGTCTAGATAAGTAGCTATGAGGTCTAGGAATATTTTCTTGATACTTAGGCCAGCAGCTACAAGAAGCAGTCCAGCCCACATGGCCGGTTCTTCCCTGCCCCAACTTTGCCCTCTGGCTATTCTGGGAGAAACCAAAGCCTGTACTCTTCCTCCATTCTGTCTTGAACACTGAACATTATAAATGAATTAAGGACATAAATAGATCCTGTCCTTTGCAGCCATCTTTGATGTCACATGGCCATGTGAGATTTAAGAGAACCAGGAAAAGACATCAGGGATGGTGCTTATGTTGTAGTTTCAGAACACATTTCAGTAACCTAGAACCTTAAAGTCATGTTATGTTCCATAATTGAGTCATTTGTAAGATATAATATTTGGCTGTTTTGATTATTTGGCAAACTGAATATTTATCAAAGAATAATATTTTTGCCTTTTACATCTTCTAATTATCAGTTTGGCTAAATGAATGATTAACTTTATAGTAAATTATGATCCTGTTTTGTGAACAAGTAGTTTTGGGGGATAAAAGAGATTAAACAGAAAAGAAAATGACATTGTGCAAGAAAGGATCTCATGTGGTAAACTTTTGTCCTGAAACAGAATGACTGGATAAAATGAAAGGGAGGACAAAACAGAAAGTTTAGCATGTTTGTAGATTGTCTGTGCAGGTACAATAGAACTGATAAGAGGGAATTTATGAAGGAATTTGCATGCAATCCAGTTGGCTGTGCTTTATAAAACGTGGTTACTTGTTCCTCTTTAAGTTAAAAATCACATTACAGGAAAGAGATTTTTTACCTTTCAGTAACTGGTCTGAAAGAAACAATCCCTATGTTGTCTGTATTAGGGTTTTGGCTAACTGGAGAAGACTGAAATTTAAAAGGGCTAAGGTTTACTCCCACATAACCTCCTGTATTGCCTTTCGAATCTTTTGACTTGTGATCCTATTTGAACAAATGTTTTAAGCCTTTGATATTTGACAAACTTTCTAAAATCAGAGCTCCAAATTTGGTCATTTTGAAATAGTAAGACCACTGAAAGTCTGAGAAAGACATTTTAGGCTTATTTTGGCTGTTAAAACTGTATAGGAAATATTGTCTAATATGAAATGGTGGTTAACTTTCTGTTCATTATGTTCATATATATACATATATGTTCCAATGTTGTAAAATATCAATATGTCTTCGTGTATGTTATCAGTGATATTTTTAATTCATCTCAGAAATTGTTTTTTTACATGACTAAGTCCAAAGTTTTCCCTTCAAATAAAGTAATGAAAAGGCTAACAGGTTCTCTTGAATAAAAATTTCTGATAGCTTTGAAGATTATATACCATCGAGCTGAAAACAAACTTCTAGGACGTTAATTATAAACCAATGTCCATGAGTATTGCTAACTTAACCTCAAATAGAACAGAAATTAATTACATGGGACTGAGCTGATTTTTATGACTTTTTGTTTGAAACATTGCTGATTCTTTCTGTATTTTGTTTTCTAAAAGTCAATAAAACTCTTTTTCCATCTCTTGACCTATTTATAGCCTACAGCAATATATGTATTTGTAAACAAAATTTGAAACATTTATTTCTCTCTCTCTTTTTTTTTCAGTTTTTGGCTGGGACTGGGTTTGAACCCACCACCTCTGGCATATGGGGCCGGTGCCCTATTCCTTTGAGCCACAGGAGCCACCCTTCTCTCTTCTTGATTTCTCTGGAATTTGAAAACCATTTGTAAGTATTCTTAATTTCTGACAACAGTTATTTGCATAAGTTCAATAAGAGTTTGTTTTCTTCTACAAGACACAATGAAATACAGTGGTTATTTTACCAAGGCTTGGACTGAAATGACATTTTCAGAGGTATCCTGACTGCATTAAGGAATTAAAATTGATTTTATAAGACCAATAAAAAGCCTGTTGGAAGAACCGGCCAGATACCTCATTAATAATGTTTCTTGATCTGTGGTAAGTAAAGAATGTCACTTTCTGACAGGTCCAGGAACTCCAAGTTGCTTTGGGACCCCAAGAAAAGAGGAATTTATCCAATGCATACAAGTACAGAAGAAATCTTGGCTTGTGAGAGGCTTTCAAGTATAACCTGTGACTCCTTATAAAAGGTTCCAGCAAAGCAAATTCTGAAAGAAAGAAAAGCCTAAATAGCTAATAATTATGCTTAATGTACTTTATGCAAATAATCAGAGCCACTATACTGAAAGCAAAATTTACTTTGGCAAAAAATTAATCCTGCTATGAGTTGTCTTAATAAAATGGGAAATTAGAAAGTGAAAAATATGGTTCAAAAATAAGAAACTATGGCCCACCTGTTTTAGATGCCAACCTTGTCTGCAATGCCAGCTCATGGAATGACACATAGTTGTTTAACCAACTATCTGTTCATAGAAGTAAGAGACTGGCCAAAGAATACATAATTATATACACTAGTCAGATTTGCTCCAATTTGTTTTTTCTTCCTGCTTCTTAGCCTTGAGATAACATATTAGGTTTTAACATGTAAAATCTTTTCATTTCAAAGTGGGCACTGAAAAAAAAAGGTTAAAAATATTTACCCCAAAGTATATGTCTGTGACATATTTGGGGATGACTTCCCCAGAAGCAATATTACAAAATTTTGCTGAGAATACTTGTCCCAATCTCCAGACTATATGGCAAAAGAAGTGTGATTAGAGATTTGTCTCTGACTCTAAGACTGATGGGAAAGAAAAAGCCTTAAGGCTCAACAAAGACTGTTCAACTTGCTAGCCCAGGTACTCCTAGATAATCAGGCAGTGCTGGATTTCCTATTGGCTATACTGGAAGGAATATGTGCAGGATTAAACACTATCTGCTGTATCTATATAGAGACACAGACCTCAGGAGAAATTAGAACCTGAATAAAAAATTTCTGAGTAAGTGGTATGGCTGCAACAGGGTCTCGCAAGTGGCCCCATACCCAATTGATTTTTAGGAATATTCACTTGGATTGCCCAGAACTTCAGATGAGTTCTATAGGGACTCTTAAAACTAAGTATTATCTTAAGAACTATGCTAAGTCTATAAATAAGAATGTTCTAATTGTATGAACCTTAGCCTTGAAATCCAGAAGGTGTAGATATTTGTAGGTCATTGCTAAATGGTTTCATTTTCTTACCCGGGGCACAACTCTGACTTCACTGGTGTCAGTGTAAAGAAGCCAGATTGGGCCCCTGTTTACTTCTTTATCCTGGAGTAGTTCTTGAGATACCTTTCAGGTCTTGCATTGTAGTTACAGACCCATCCACACCAAGAAACTTACTCAACTGGCCTTGGACCTTCTACCCAAGATGCTCTCCTGACTTTTTCAAGGCCTCCAGCAGATAACCTTTGATCTCTGTCATGGCACACCTAGCCACTTCCTGAGCTACACTATGCCACACTCTGAATTGCTTAAGGCCTCTTTCCCTGCTTCCTGAAACCTGCATATGTTCCAGCCAGTAACCAGGTTATCTTTAGGACTTGGAGGGAAAGACCTAATCAACTCAAGGAAAAGTGAACTGGCCTCTGGAATCTTCTGATCATGACCCCTACATTGGTCTAGTTGTCTGGATTACATCATTCCCATATAAAGCTTTATCCCCCTGAGTAAAACCAACAAACTCAAGCCAGACCAGTGGACTACAGAACTGTGTGGAGACAAGGGTTAAAAGTCTCAGTTGTCAGGATGGGAAGTATATTATTCTCAGACATCTGTGCTTGTCATTGTATTTAGTGGTCCCCTTATTGTCTTTTGTTAACTGTGCTGTATATTGCTCCCAGTGTAACTATAAAACTATCCTTCACCTGACTAGCTCAATCCCTGGACAAATGCAGTAAATCATAGTCATTATTTCTATTTAAAATCTATTTAATATATATGAATTGTAGTAATAGGAGTGAGGAATTAAAGCACAGATAGTAAAAATAAGATGGAATTATTCAGTCTAAGGCTGAGATGACACAGCTGTTCTGATTGGTTTAGGTCCTACATGACCTTCACCTCATGCCTCCCATTCTTGCTGTTTTGTAAATTCAGCTTTAACCTAAAAGTGTATATCTTGAGTAGTTTAGGGCAATTGATTTAGGAGATTAACTTTTGAATTGAAATGCTATTTCAGGACAGGGTTACGGGTAATGCTGATGATTGTTTATTATGGGTCATGAGTTATGCCATTTATTTTTGTTCAAGATAAAGATTAACATGATTTTTACTTTGAACTTCTACATATAAAGCTGTGATTTTGGAAATGGAAGAACAGAGCAGTCTTGGAGAGGCTACCTTCACTGCTCTCCAGAATTGCTGCTCTGACAAATAAAGTTTGGTAGACTTATCTCCATTTCTGCATATTGACTGAAAGGTGACAGGTGGCCAGACCCTCTTCCTCTGGCAACAGTTGCAGATCTGTGAAATAAAAACCATATAAGGTCTCCCTCTTGTCCTGTTTTCATGTCCCTGAGTTTGCTTTGTGGCAGAGTGGAAATTTTCACCTCTTACTCCACCATTTAGGGGCATATTTGCTTAGGAGAATATCAGGTGGCCAATCTGAAAAGACTGAGAGTCTGAGACATGTAAGATTCTAAGCAGCATACTGTTTGTACCAAACATGATAAACAATAGGGTAAGTCTTTATGTGAAAATGCCCAATCTTATCTATTTCTGTGAGTGAATTTTTGGGAATCTTGTAAAAAGCTTTTTTTTTTTTTTTTTTGAGACAGGGCCTCAAGCTGTCACCCTGGGTAGAGTGTTATGGCATCACAGCTCACAGCAACCTCAAACTCCTGGGCTCAAGTGATTCTCCTGCCTCTGCATTGCAGGTATCTGTGACTACAGGCACCTGCCACAACACCCGGCTATTTTTTGGTTGCAGTCATCATTGTTGTTTGGCGGGGCCTGGACTGGATTCAAACCGCCAGCTCAGATGTATGTGGCTGGCACTTTAGCCACCTGAGCCACAGCATTTTCTATGTATAGGCATGGTGCCTTCTTTGTGACCTCTCCTGGTTAACCCTGGAAAATTATCACCTGGGATTTCTATAAAGAGGCATTGGATTGAGTTACTTTTGGAATAAACACACCATTGTGATTAGTGGCCAAAAGATAGATCCTTTAAATTAAAAGAATTCATCTATAAATATAATTCATCACATAAACAAATTAGAAAACAAAGACCATATGATTCTCTCAATTGATGCAGAAAAAGATTCTGATAATATCCAGCAATCATTCATGATCAGAAAACTTAAGAAAATTGGTATAGAAGGGACATTTCTTAAACTGATAGAGGCCATCTACAGCAAACCCACAGCCTATATTGTATTGAATGGAGTTAAATTGAAATCATTTCCACTCATATCAGGAACTAGGAAAGGTGGCTCGTTGTCTGCACTGCTTTTTAACATTGTAATGGAAGTCTTAGCCATCGCAATTGGGGAAGAAAAGGTGATCAAGGGTATCCATATAGGATCAGAAGAGATCAAACTTTACTCTTTGCAGGTGATATGATTGTATACCTGGAAACACCATGGATTTGACTACAAAACTCTTAGAAGTGATCAAGGAATGCAGCAGCGTCTCAGGTTACAAAATCAATACTCATAAAACTGTAGCCCTTATATATACTAACAATAGCCAAAGCGAAAAAACAGTCAAGGACTCTATTCCTTTCACAGTAGTGCCAAAGAAGATGA
Organism: Arctocebus calabarensis; assembly: GCA_963573935.1. Taxonomy (NCBI): domain Eukaryota; kingdom Metazoa; phylum Chordata; class Mammalia; order Primates; family Lorisidae; genus Arctocebus; species Arctocebus calabarensis. Next base: position 411 of record CAUYON010008393.1, on the reverse strand, counting down.
AATATTTGAGAGTTTACCTAACAAAGGATGTGAAAAATCTATATAAAGAAAACTATGGAACTTTAAGAAAAGAAATAGCTGAAAATGTTAGCAAATGGAAAAACATACCATGCTCATGGCTGGGAAGAAACAACATTGTTAAAATGTCTATACTACCCAAAGCAATTTTAATGCAATTTCTATCAAAGCTCCATTGTCATATTTTAAAGATCTCGAAAAATAATACTTCGGTTTTTTTTTTTGTTGTTTTTTTGTTGTTGTTGTTTTTTGGTAGAGACAGAGTCTCACTTTATCGCCCTGGGTAGAGTGCCGTGGCATCACACTGCTCACAGCAACCTCCAGCTCTTGGGCTTAAGCGATTCTCTTGCCTCAGCCTCCCAAGTAGCTGGGACTATAGACGCCCGCCACAGC